>VUQG01034844.1:0-21812 GCA_015106755.1 Etia nguti
TGGTTTGTTGTTTTTTTTTTTTTTTTTTTTTGCTGGTACACTGACCTAAGCAGCCCCTCCTGTTGAGTGTCAGGATTATATAACTGCCGCAGCAGGTGGGAGAGAAACAGTCCCATTACTCTGGTGACACACGATCATTGACAGAGTAACACAGTTTGTTTGATCAGTTGGATTCAGCTGATTGTTGTCAAACACGCGGCGGCAGACGAATCCAAGAGACCCGTGTTGTTTCTGCCAGTAAAAATCAGGTTAACCTGACTTATAGTAGACTTTATAGTGACATCAGAAAATAATACATAGCCTGGGGAGGGCTAGGTTCTGACAGTTCTCTTGCTTTAGTACTCTAAAATTCTCACTATGAGCCAGTCAATCCTCTACCTGCCTCAGGTTGACAAAGTTTACAACCGTGCATTTAAAAAACTGTGGAAGAGACAACAAGAGACTGGAAAAGTAAGTGGTAATAAAAAGAAACAGTTTAGGAACATTTTAAGTGGCAGCAGGTCAGTGAGATGATCGCATATAGAAAAACATCTTAGAGAGGTAAAGTTTCTCTGATGGGCAGGGGTTTACAAATCTGGAGGGAATCTGTAGAAATCTCTGTGCGCAAGGGACAAGGCCAAAAATTGTGAATTCTTCCAGAACTCATTGTCTGTGAACACGGTTCGTCATGCCATCTGCAAATGCAGGTTAAAGATCTGTCGTGCAAAGAAGAAGCCAAATGTGAACACGATCCAGAAACACTGCAGTTTAAAATGGACTGAGGCAAAGTAGAGTGGTCACACGTTTCGAAATTTGAAATTGTTTTAGGAAATTATAAAGGAGACCAACTTCTTACCAACGCTGCATCTGTGACGCATCAATGCCCGTGGAATTGACGCCTTGCACATCTGGAAAAGCACCATCCATGCTGAAAGGGATATACAGGTTTAAGAGCAACACATGCTCCCATCCAGGTGACGTCTTTTTTAGGGAAGGCCTTATGTATTTCAGCGAGACAATGGTGAACAGCATACTGGATTATTTATTTTTTTATGTTACATTTTCTCAGTTTAAACATTCGATTAAATTAGTGATTTAATAGGGGTTCATGAGATTTACAAGTCATTGCATTCTGTTTTTATTTACATTTTACACAGCATCCCAACTTTTTTTTGGAATTGTGATTTATCTCCAGGGAGATAAAAGCATCCAGTGTTATTAAAAACTAAATGGAAGTAACGAGGCTTGCACATGGCTATCGGGATCAGCAATTTCTTGTTAGTTTTTCCCCGGTGACTGCATGGTTAAGTTTAGCAGGACATCTACGAAATGCATAGGAGTCGGGTTCATTGGTTGCTATAAAAAACACAACCAGTGTGTTTTCGTGAAGTCAAAGATGATGAATGCCTTGCAAAAGTCATCCAAAGGGGATTAGCACCCTCTGAGAGCTGCAGGTGGACTCGCTGGGAAGAATATTGCAGGCACGGCTTCTACTTTCAGGTTCTACATGCTTAAAATATCAAAAAGGAATTCAACAATGGTGTTTCTTTTTTTCTGTTTTCACCTGGATGTAACCCTTTCAGGCCAAAACCCAGATCTCTGCTTGATGTTTTGGTACCAAGAAGTCACTGTATATCCAGTCAGCATTTATGGATACATTCTCAGCTTACACGGGCGAAGGGCTTTCCTTAAAGTAGCTACATAAAAAAAGCCAGCCAAGTGTAATTACCATGTCACAGGGCTGTAAATTCTGTCATCGTTTTAGCACAGATATGTAAAAAATGTTGCACACATACGTAGCGAAACGTTGACACCAGATCCTCCCTGTGCGATTGATAGATCTCTGTTATCACGTTGGAGCTATGGAGCTACAGCAGGAAACTTTACCTCCACCTGCTTATGAAAATTGGATGCGCTGAAGGTTTAAAATGGCTTTAGAGGCAGTAGGGGATATAAAGAAGCACCACCGGGGGAGTTTGAGTGAGCCAATCTGTCTAGTACACAACCCAGAGAGGACAACGAAGTCTAGGTGTATTTTTAGCCCGAGGAGAGTCCGTCTTCAAGAGCTGAGCCAGCAGGAGCACCAGGAAACCTTTCACCAACCTGCTCTCATCTCTCTCTGCCCTGTTTTTCTTACTTTTCATCATTCAGTTTTTTCTGACAATTAACTGGCTTGTCTTTACTCCTAAGCCATTTTTCCCTGTGAGCCACACATGTTCACACCCAGGGCTTTTGTTATATCACCGTGCTCCTTCCGCAGCGGCCGCAAGAGCAGAGCACCGCTGATCTCAGGCTGGATGTCAGGGTGAATCAGGCCCACATGCAGGGTTTGGGCCTCAGCCAAAATTTATCCTCCTTAAAAACGCTGCACTGCCCCACCCTCTCTCTTTCTACTCCCCACCATTCCTGTGGTGAGCCACATAGGAAACTGCAAGCTCCAATCTATTGACAGTTTTAAGCTGGCTGAGTTTGCAACAGAGGAGGTTATTTGGCTCAAGGCAGATTGCAAAGCTTGATTGCTTGCAATTATCAGCTTTTTTTGGTTCCTCCCCCTCCTTTGTTTTTCTTATACAAGACGTGTAATGGTGTTATTTGTGTCTCCTTTTGTTTGTGCAGTCGTTGCGGTTTAGGTGCTGTGGCATGTTCTGAGGCAAACTTTCATTGGCCTCCCCTCCTCAGCTATCAGCGCTGCCGAGCGTTGCTCTGTGCTTCACTGCCCTGGGCCTGCAACAACATGACATGAATGTCAAACAGCCTAAAAAGTTAACTTCCCTTTTACTGACTAATGCGCAGCACCTTTCAGTATTTCCTTTTTATGTCTGCAAATACAGTAATCGCTGCGTTTGTCTCTCACTCAGACTAATACGTTTCGCTGTCACTTTCTCGGCATCATTTCAAGTGGAATGATTCCTCAGAGCATTGGCGGCGCAGCAGCTGCAGTGTTGGAAATGTCACTCACGTAGTGGGCGTGGGCAAAGCAGTTCTTTTACAAAGTCCAAATGAGATGTGATGTAGCCTAGATACCCAGCAGAGTCTAAATTTAGGTTGGCTCATTGTTTGTAGACCAAAGGAAACATCAGACGGCTCTCACGTGAACATCTGTCATTTTGCTCTGCATGTTCTGCGTTACACTGTGACACAGATGTCATGTATGCCAGAGTGGTACTTTTTCACTCTGTCAGGGACGCAAAATGAGCTAGAAACTTTCCCCCTCTCTTTTTTGCACTCACTCGTTTCCAGCAATTGTTCTGTTTCTAATTCCAGATTTAGCTAGAAGGCTGATAATGTTGTCTGCCATCAACAAAGCAGTTGAAGAAAATATCACGAAACCTGCCCCAGTAGTTTTTTTGCATAATCTTGTGCAGTCTGACCTGAGGAATTATTTTGCAATTATACATCAATAGATGGTGTAAGGGGAAGTGAAAGAGATGAATTTGCAAATAGATGAAGTACATACCTGAATGTTATGCTAACGTAATGAACTGACTGTCCTTTGATGTATTAGTAAGATTCTTTGAACGAATAGTGAGACAGTTACAGCTACATATGTCGACGGGGGAACTTTCTGAGGTGGCAGGAAGCAAGTTTTGTGATTTTTTTCTTTTTTGGACTGAGCCATGCTTTTGGAAAGGACAGCCACCAAGAGACAAAATGTTTCACTGTGTGACAGAGTTCAGGCCAGGGTGAGCCTGATGCTGTCGAAAGCAAGGCAGGAAGTCTGCGTTTTGACCGCCAAATTACACTTCCAAATTTAGATACAGAATATCTAGATTTACAATTACTTGTAAAAAAACCAAAACAAAACATGGAAACATATTCAAGAATTTTATGTATCTAGTTATTCAGTTATTAGGGTTAAAGCAGCAATGTGACACAGATTTTTTTTGTTGTGGCCAACGTACAGCCCACTTGGAGAGAAGTTTAATCACACATTTATTCCCTGAGATATTTTAATATATAAAAAAAAAATTCAATTTCAATTATACATCTCAGTGTTTTTACATGATAAAGAAATAATACATTTCTATATTGGATAGTGGCAAAACAGGAACTTTCTTTCATTTAGTGGTTTATTGATTACTTGATGACTTTGGTGTAGTGAATGGTCATGGAGGAGATCTTTATCAGTAGGAAAAGCCTCAAATTTATTTCACATTTGCTTTGTCCACTGTCTTTGGCGTTCTGATTCTGCCCCCCTAGCCTTATGTTTGACATCCCTTAAAGAAAAAGAAGACTGATTATCTTTACTATCAAAGAAAACCTTCATTATCTTCACAAGGACACAATATATTTATTTCCTATTGGGCAGAGGTGTTGTTGCTGTTCTTTTTTTGCTCACTGATTTTGCATTGCAGCTTAAAAAGTAATTTTAAAGTTATTTACCAGGAATTGAGATTTCTGCAGAAGATGACACTAAGTTGCATTATTTGAAATAGTGAGTTCAGTATTTTCTTTTTACTTTAAGAGGAAAAATTGCAGAAAAAGTCCAGCTTTGCCTGCTTCCGTTACTGTTTTTGATTATGGCTGCTCATTGCTGTGCTGAAGTGCAGTTCTAAATCACCTGAGTACTGTGAAGTGTGAAAATGTGACTGAGCTTGAAAGTTATTTAAATATTATTTTAAATATTATTTTAACATTATTGAAAATCCCCTGTTTTCCTTTTCAGTAGACCACATAAAAAACCCCTGCAACCACTTGTCTGTAGTGACTCTTGCCTACGCTCGATGATAAATCTCTAGTGACAGATGCATGCAAGTCAGATATTCAGTGTGGCAGCTAAAGGCTAGAGAGAATAGCTAACCTCCTCCTCGGTTTGTCCATCTGTTTGACTTTTAAAAAAAAACGATTCTGCAGGGCTTTGAAACATATGGTACACACACACACACACATTTATATGCACTGAAAAAAGAACTTATTCACGCTACTGATCACAGAGCGCTGGTGTGGACACACATCTCTGAATAGGAAGCTGACTAAGCAGCAGCAGCACCTTGACACTAAGCCAGCCGTCGGGTTATCTCTCATAGTCTCAGCACACGGTAACAGCAGCCTGCCGGGTCGATACTCGAGCAGCTACTGTAGAAAAAGCCCTCAAGTCAAAAACAAAAAAACATATTTAGAATCACAAGATGCAAGCAAAATCTCTCTATCTTCAGTATATCTGGAGCTATAGTCTAACCACAAGCCAGAGCGTTGTTACCACAATGTGCACTCTTTTTTTCTTTTTTTTCTTTTTTTTTGTCAGCTGATCTTTCTGCAATCTTTTTATTGGGCAGCTTCACATTCAGCTGGACCCATGTTTCATGACAGGAAATGCCCTTAAAACCCTCCTTGGTGCAGTAGTAGCCATGAGGTTTCTATGCTGCTAACCGACATCCTGGTGGGTCGTAGTTTTGGTCATACTAAATGATGAAGGTGCCACGTCTTCTTTCCATATTGACTCTCAGAATGACTTCTATTTCCTCCCTCAAGTTCTTTTCTTTGTTGCTTTTGTGTGATGTTTCCATTATGTGTGTATACACTAGAAGCCATTCTCAGACTTCCTCATCCCCGCTAAGCTCTGATGAGTTGTGCTCCCTGCTGACTTTGCTGCAAGACTCTCATCCCTGCCAGTCCATCAGTGACTGACAGCTCAGTTGATGCGATGCTGCGGCTCCTTTGATGCGAGCCGGGGAACAGCTGGTGTAACGGTTTTGCATAGAAGACGGTAATTGTGAAATTTTGTTTGGTTGTGCTAAGAGGAACCACCATGTTTTTGTAACTATACTGGTGTTAAAAAAGGGGCCCAGTGCTTCCCTTTAAAGCCTCTCCAGCTCCCGTGAATATCACATGGCCTTTCAGATGCTTTTAAGCCTCTCCCCTAATTGCTTCCTAAATGTCATTTTTCTTAGAGGTGGCACGTTGATGTGGCTGCAGGCTGAGATAAGACATCACTGCGGTATTAGGAAATGTGTTTGTGCCTAGCAGGTTTCCTCTGCCCTTGGCACAGGTTTAAATAGTCACTAACGCACTGCTGGTGCTGCCCTACTTGGGGTATAGAGCTACCACAATGAAAGCCTTTGATGAAATTGGGAAGTTGGGAGAGTGTAGGAGAAATGAGTGTGTGCAGAAGTGTTTGTGTGCGCGGGCGTTTCAGCTGGACTGAGCTTTAGCTCTGTTTACAATCAACATCTGGCTTGTTTAAAAGGGTCACTGCGGACACTCCGATCAGCTCCCATTAATGTTATTGGCAACACTCGTGTGAGGATTAGTGCTCCTCAGGTTTATAAGGGTGTAGTATTAACAAGAGAATACACAATTATAAGTGGCTTCTGGCACTTGGATGGAGCTGATTGTTTTCCAGTGAAATGATCTGGCCCACTTTGCAGACCTCGCTAACCCTTCTCTCCATCCCCTTTCCTTCTGTCCTTGTCTTCCCGGAGGGGACAAAGAGCTGCTTTTTTTCTGGTGCTATGACCTACTTCAACCCAGAAAAAGACAGAACCCGAAAGAGCTGATTAATAGAGGGGGAAAATTTCCCATCCTTTTGTGTTATTTTGCATAGCAAACTTTGCAAAGTAACACAAAAACTGAGAATTATTTTCCGCTTGAGGTTGTAGTTTATTAAGAAATCTCTTCTAGAGATCTTCTTACACGCTGATATGATATGATGCATGAAGCTCAAAGCACGTCAGTTCTTCAGCAAAGCCAGATTTGTATTAATTCTACCCTGTGATGATTATCTGCAGTTTTATTCGCTTCATATTGAACTATAACAAAGAAAATAGCTGGTATTTGGAGGCATGTTGTGTTTCATAGGTACTGTTGTATCAGCAACTGAAGCTATATAACTCACCGGTCTATGCTGCAGTTTGTATTTTCACATTTATCTGAGGAAGGAGCAGTTACATCTTAACCATAAAGTGCAGTTTTGCATGCACACATGCATATGTTGTGTATATATAGAATTGGGTCAGTGATAAATCTACAGACAGTGTGGCACTTCTGCTTCTCTCTAGACCGGTAACCTGGAGTGTGCCCTCAGTTACTCCCTAAATCAGTAGATTCAGCGGCTGACAGCAAACGCTAGCATTCTCTGTTTGGTGGTAGGGCTGACAAAGGTTTGGTTTAATGGGGAAATGTCATCACAGCAATTGTGATGAGACTTCTTTGTAGTCCAGCGCAGACTTCCTGTTCTAATTATAAAACCTCAACTTGGCTTTATGCAGATATTCAGGAAGCGTTTCTTTTGCTCGTGGCTCTGTAGTGTATTTTTGCTCTTATTTTCAGTGGACAGTCATCTTATGCAATTCAGTATAACACTGAAAATTATTGTCTCTTTTAGTAAATGACCTCACACTGCCCTCCTGCATTGTACTGCTGAAGTAATTCCAAGCGACTTTCACTCCATTCACATGCACACAGTCTCTTAAAATAACCAGACTGGGCATCAGTTAAACCCAAAACTACCTCAGCCTTTCTTTTAAAACCTTTGAGTTCACGGGGGTTTTGAGGGAGAATAGGATGGAGGTGAGAAACAGCAAGAGGTTTTTGTTTTTTTTAGTTTATGCTATTTGTATCTGTACAGCACTTTGTGAACCCTGGTTTTATGTTAAAGTTCTTTATAAATAAAGGTGGTATGGTAATAGGACATGTTGTCTCTTTTTCCCCGGTTTTGTTTCACTTACAGATACTCTCCTCATTTAGTCCCATGTATATTATTTGAACATTAAAATTGCTGCTTTCATTACTTTCCTCTTCCCTTCAAATGTGATAATTCCATTTAGTTGATAACAGGAGAGCAAGAGAGCAACAAAAACAGCTGAAACCAAGCAAACCAAGCGCCAGCCGACATGTAAATAATGTCTCAGAGAGAAGAAGAAGCGGAACTATTAATAACAACAAATGTCTCAGTGTGATATTAATAATAACGATGGTACTGAAATGTGAAGTGTGACTTTTTTTTTTTTTAAAAGCATCTCAGCGATCCCTGTCACATTCCCGCATTGCAGAGTGAAAAGAAAATATAAAAATAACAACTAATAGTTAAGATCCAAAATCTAATGTCCACTTTAAGCATTGCTGCTTTCACTGTGACTGTTGTGAGGAAAGAGGACAAATGTGTAATTGTGCAAAAGCAAAGCTGAAATAATATCACTAATGGACTTGCTTTCTTGGATGAAAAGCTCCTGGAGATCTTACCGAGGAGCGACCTGGATATAAATGCTATAAATATGTTATAAAAGTTAAGATATAGCAAAGTTTTTGTGTCGGTTGGGTTTTGTTGGATGAACTTGTAGTGGCAGAGGCGTTGGGACCCTGGTTTGACACTTTGAAGTGGTACTTCCTCCGTGGAACTTGATAGAGATGAGGTGTCAAAGTAGTTCAGCAGTTAGCATGATGTGGTTCAACCCTTCTCAGAACAAAAGTGCGATCAGTTTTTGCGATCAGTGTGTTTTTTTTTTGTTTGTTTGTTTTTTCGCCCCCAAAGAGCTGTCCTAACTCTTCCTCTGGCCTCAAGTAACAGTAGACTAATCACCTCTTTCTCAGACAAAGACCAAGTAACACAGAAAGAGAATAATTATGTGCTTTGAAGTTTATTTGGTGAATAGTTATCTATTTGATACCCAGCAGGAGCAAAGATTGCATTTATTTTTAGTCTTAACAGGTGCAGTGAGTTTAATATTGGCTCTTCTATTAGCCTTTTTTTGGGGGGGGGGTCATTAAATCGTGGGAAATATTACCTCCTCCTGAGTTAAATGCTTTAATTTGCTCAGCAAACATTCAGTGCCTTTGAACCTCTGCTGTTAGTTGCTGGGGAGGTTTGTGTATAGCGGGTTTGTCATAGTTTTTTTTTTTTTTTCAGAAAATTATCTGCCTGCTAGGGCAGAAAATGGTGAAATGAGAGCAGAGAGGTTGAACCAAAACAGTGAAGTTATGCCCTGGGGTTCTTTTTTTTTAATGAAATTTCCACCATGCAAATTGCAAGTTGCAACATGAGATCATCCTGTCTGGTGGTAATTTTGGCACTTATGACTGTTAAAAAGCGGCCTAAACCTCCCACAAGGCTTTATAGAACTGAAGGAGCCGGAAGAGTCTTAGTCATTTTGTCCAGTGTTAATATAAACAAAGTGATAGCCTTGCAGGATTAGACTTGGCACTAGAAAGGTTGATTTTTTTAAATTTATTTATTTATTTTTTTATCTAAAGATAACTGTAAAAGATGTCTGCTTACTTGTTTTTGCGTTTTTTCATTAAAGTGTGAATATTTAGATATAGAAAGCAAATACTGTGTGCAAGGCAGAAACACAACTAGAACTACATCTAATGATTAATTCCTTTGATTAGTCAACAGATTATTTAATGTTATTGCTATGCTAATATTAAAATAGTTGATGGTTGATCTTCTCCTGCTTTGTGTTATGTTTTGTGTGTGCTCGCTCTGCATACATCGATGTACTCTATCTCACACTGGAGTGCATGCTGCTGTGTAAGCAGCTGCATTCTGTCTGCATAAAATAGCATCTGTAGCCTTAATTGATCTTAGAGTTACTCTGTGTTAAAATATGAAACTGCATTGATTCTAATGGTCTGCAGGAGCTGACTGGTTAGGTTGCCAAAAGAAAATGACTTGCATGTGAGAATGAGAAAATTACCGTACTGTTAATTGTTATATGACCTCATTAAAACACTTTCTTAATAAGTGTGTGGTCACATTATATATTCCGCTTATACCACCAGTAAGAGTAAAGTAGATATAAAAGGTATTCTTCAGGGCTGTGGTGCCCCTTGCTTTCACAGTCAGAATCAACCCTCACTCAGCACACCTGATGATGATGATGATCTGTCAAGATTGGTGACCTATCCAGGGTGTACCCTGCCTGCAGCAGCTAGGACATTGTAAGGTTTGGTTTTGGTGATCATACACTCTGTGGTCATTAACAATTACATCATGGTTCTTTTTATATAGAGTACAAGTGCATAACATGTTAGAGCAGATGTAATTTACAAGTGCTGGGTGGTCTGTAACGCATTACTATTGCTTTGACCATCGTGGTAATCCATCATCTGCTTCGTGTCTCTTCTCCCACAGGTCAGGGTCAGCAGGAAAGTATTTATAGCGTGCCTAGATGCCTCAGTGTGTCTCTCCGGTATGTGTAGTCAGCCATGCTGAAAGGCACCTGCGTTCAGTGTCGCCGTCCACTGTTGCACCCGTGTGTGCGTTAGTTTCCTGCGTGATTTAATTTTGTGCTCACGTAGCCGTCGAAGCGCTCCAAATGAACGCAGGCACAGGCCTTCTGCTATCTAACACAAGCCCGGAGGGCTGTAAGGCGCAAGTGCATTTTTTTTGGTTCAGGATTTCTTTTTTTTCTTCTTCCTCTTCTGGTACAAGGGAAGAGAAGGATTCATTATTTCATGTGATGGTGTGTCAGGTTGTGTCACATTGAAAGGCTAGTCCTCTCAGAGCAGCACATGAAAGGCTTCGTGTCATCACATAAGTCTGAGACCAGCAGAATACTAAGATTGTTCCTCACATTTTTTTACATTTCGAAGCTTTGCTGTTTTTTCCTCCCTCAAAGCGGATCTTAAACCAAAGTCTGACTTTTTATGTTTTCTTTCATTTGTCCTATCTTGCCTTTAGTCCCTACTTTTCTGTCCTATCACACTATCTCGTTCAGCTGGCATGCACCTCGCATTTTTCTCCGCCTCTCCCTTTTTTTCTCTCATATGGAAGACGAGCTGTGGCACGCAAGAAATTTGTATCAGGCAGCGTGCACCTTGCAAAACGACAGATACACAGTGAAGAAATGAAAGGAATGAGGATGGAAAGATGTAGAAAGGAGGTCAGAGAACATGGGTAAACTTGCTGCACAGCCAGGATCTTGCCGCTAATATTTTCCTTGTAGTTTCACTTTGGTGTCAGCTCATATCTCAGTAACTGTCTTGGCATTTATGAAACTTGCAGATAAAGACTTTTCTGTATACCAGCCCTGAGAAGGGAAGGGGGAAAAAAAGAAGCTTGAGTTTGGCACTTGCACATAGCTCAACATCACCCACTGCAGGCTGATAAATGTACTGCGTTGTTGCGTTGAAATGAACTGCTACCAGCTGGGTTAAATAAACAGGAGTAGATGTGTTGAATAGTGAACAGCATTGATTCACTCTAAGCAGCGGTCAGCACTTATAGAAGCTCATGCACTGAGTGCAGGGTCAAATAGACAGGACATCCTGTCAGGGATAATGGAGGCTTGCCTTTGTTGACATCCAGGATGAAAACTGTTAGGAGCACGAGTCTTCCTGTTTGTCTAATTGGATGTTCATATTTTATGTTGAGTTTGACTGTGAAAAGTAGTGATTTACGTGCTGGCCTTCACTGTCGACATAGTTGAGTCTTGAAATTATTTCCTTCTCATACCCTCCCTAACCTCTCCCTTCATTCCTCATTTTCCTGTCTTTTTCATCTTTTCTTCTTTCCACTCAAGTTTTCCTAGTCCCCGTTTTATCTTCCTCTTTCTCTTTCCTTTAATGAGCCCCATGTGAAACTGTCTTCGTGTAATTAAAATGCACACCATTCATCTGGGAGGAAGGGAGTCTCCTTAATCTGCGTCAACCCACATTTTAGCCTCTGAGGATTGCCTGCTGCATGCCACACTCACACACACTTCCCAGTTTCACTCCTCTCTCTCTCGACACTCCCACCACCATTCCTCATTGTTTGAACCCAGCTGTGCTCTGCCGTGTCACATTCAGTGTCGTGCACACAGAAACCGACTGAATGCTGGTGTTTTTCTGTGTTCATTAGCTGCAAATTAAGAGGGATGACTGAGTTTAATTGATGTATTCAGGCTGTTAGCTCTACGTGCAGCCTGTTTTTCTCCAGGTGCTGAAAAGCAGATTTTTTCCCCCCTTATACAAACACCTCCTTCCCAAGAACTCGGGGGAATTAACCTGTGCTTACAAAAAAATACAAAAACAAGCTCACCTTCACTTATCCTCAAAAGATAACCATGTTTCAGTAGATATTTAGTGCGTGTTTTTATGTGTTCCTCATTTTATTCCTCTTTTCATTTTTGGCCACTGGAGAACGTGTGTGTTTTGCACTGGAGTCTGTGTCACGGTATGTTCTCTTGGCAGAGGAAGCTGACACACCTCAGTGTGCTTGTGTAGTTTGTGGATGGGTCAGAGCATGTCTAACATGCTGCATTCACTAAACAAACACAGCCCTAAAACTTAGCTAAATTATATTCTGTTAATTAGGACTGCGCTCTAATGACATTGCCCTGGGAAATGAGCTTTTGATTTCAATTAGCGGGCCTTATTTTGATAAAGCCTCCCTCTTGTATTTGAAGTCAGTATACTCATGCAAGGCAGTGGCAAACAGAGTATGCGTATCTGTAGCCTGGAGGTTCATGTTTTAGCAGTAACTGTATTTTAGAGAAGCAGATTCTTTATAACCAGGGTTAAATCCAGTTCAGCTTGAGAGCTAAGTTGATTAACATCTCTTGTGTAAACCATGCGGACTAACATCTGTTGACTGAAGTCTCCACCAGCTGCGGTAAAACTTTGTTCTGACATCAGTAACAGATATGAGCCCTGCACATATTTGTACCATTTATTTATGCAGTTTTTCAGAAAAGTATCTGATGAAACCTAAATTATGTTCTGCTGTGATTTCATTTGATAGATGTTTGAGTTAGCTCTGATTTATTCTGTGATTTATACTGATCAGATTTTTTTTTTTTTTCGGTTCTTCTTCTGAATGTTTTTTACATAGTTATGTGGTGTAGTGTAGTATGGGCTCAAATTAGGGTAAAAAATGTTGGACTAAAGTAAACTGCTGTTCATAAATGATGTTTTGTAAGATAAATGTACATGGAAAAATTCATTATATGTACAAGTAGAAAGAGTGATATTTGTAAAAACAAAAGTTGATCTGTATATAAAAGATGGGGCTTAACTTCAGCAGGGGGCGAGCCCTGTGGTTGCCAAAAAGCTTCACAATGGGAATCTTAAAGTAAAAATCCCATTCATATTCCCCATAGGGATTTTGATTATGAGCCACAATGCTGTAGGCATCGAGAGTAGACTTTCTACGAGCTGTGACGCTGAAATGATGGTGTGATATCAACCTTGTTTTAATAAAATCTCGTATTATTCACGATGTCGTGGAAATGAAATTACTCTTCCCACAATCCTCAATTGCAACCGTGAAGACTGATTGATGGAGACGCTGTTACTATGGAAGTGTTTAAACCAGAAAATGTCAGGTCACTTGAAAAACCACGAGAGCGGTGATTACAGTCAGGAATGAAGCTCTGTATCATATGAATAACCAGGCTATACTTTACTACTTACTTACTTTACAACACTGAGATAATGAAAATAAATCCATTTGAGAAGGTTGGAAGTGAAATCTGGGATTTGCAAAGCATTGGTGAATAAGTAGTTACTTCACTGTTAAAAGTGAACAATCTTATACTTTTGGCTTTTTCATGTTCGTTTGTTTGTGATGTCGATCAAGTCTTTTTATGTAGCTGCTTGGCATGGTTCAAAGCTTTAAACTCTTTATATAAGGATCTGATGAAACATCAATGGAGAAAATTAATGGGAGATTCACTTCCGGAACCGGACCTCTTTAAAAAAAAAAAAAAAAAAAAAAGTCTTTTGGGAAATTACCCTACTGCTGGTCTTTATTTATGACCTCAGTGAAAACTTTCCACATGAATTTATGCTTAAAATCACTGTTTTCAGATTTGATTAAATACAGCGTGGGGTTCGGTTTGGAAATTATGGCTCTCTGAAGATGAAGCAAGCTATGAGCTTACCTTGTGATTGAAAAGTCACGACCCCACATAAAAGTGCAGTGTCCCTCGCTTTTTAAGTCAGGTCCACCCCTCACGTGTGACATCTGGTTTTCAAACACCAAGATGGTGACAGCCACTAAACACTGGGTGACGTAATTGTGGCTACGGTGGTCTTTTGTAGACTGTGGTGTGGAGAAAGATGTGCTTTTGTGAACTTGTATACAGAGACAAAGCACAAAACTCCATGTAGATCGCCACAGATCCAAGCTCCCAGTACAAAATCTGTCCCTCTGATCTGATTGGATTTCCTCAGTCTCGAGATGTATTGTAACGGTCCAATCAGAAGAGAGATGGTGATGGTTGCTTTACCAGTTATGTTTCTGGCCTAATTGCTGCTGCAGGTCCTAAAAGGAGAAGTAGATTTACAAAACACACTGTTGCGTAGGGCCTTCAGCAACCAGAGGATTTTGAAAATGCACTACACTTTTCAGGAAATGGAACCACCTGCTCTCTGATTGGACACTTTAAGCCCATACAGAAAAACATTTTGTGTAGAATTGTTTTACAAATTTGCAGATGTTTAATTACAGCTACAAACTTTAGACTTATCTATGAGCATCACATTACATGATCCCACTCTCACTACTTGCTAAATCCAAAGGACCTAGTGGACAGTTGCCTAAAAGTACATCTGTGCCGCAGTTTCCTTATGTGTTGTGCGTTATGTCACATCGTTAAAAATCAGCTCTGGTGTGAGAAAAGTTGTAAGGAAGATGTGTCAACTTCATTTAAGCAAAGGACAAGCTCTCAGAGTACGTTCACAGTCCTCCTGACTTTGTTTTCTTGTGGACCAGAAGTCGAGCCGCACTGTCGAGTGTTAGGTACACCTGTGTGTGTGCTGGCCCTGGCGCTGGTTTGAGCCATCTTTGAATGGAAGGTTTTATCACACACCATACTTGGTATTTACTTTAAAGTGACAGATGTGTTGTTTCTGCCTCTTTGCTTTTATGGGTGTGCTTCTTTGCCGCTACCAAGTAAGAGATGAAGGCGCGCGCAGAGCTGGCTGCAGTAGTGTAAACAGTGTGCTGCTGTGTCCATAATGAAACTCTGTGGAATGTATCCGGGCTTCTGTGTCCAGAGAGGAGACTCTGCTGCGAAAGCCTGTCAACTGGCATTTTAACCATGTTAATCGCGTTAATCACGGTAGCGCTAAGGTGCTCCAAGTGGATCTGGTATTGCTCTGGCTCAGTTTCTGCTGTGTCTCCTCTCTGTCTGGGAAACCTTGCAGACCGAGTTACCACTGTACTCATGATACTTCGGTATACCCAGCATGAGTTGGTCTCCAGCTAAACTGTGGCAAGAAAACGCACTCGTATATTTATGATTATAATTAAAGGACTAAATATAATGCAACATGCAGCATTAAAAAGTAGTCATGAGTCATGAGTAACCTGAGCAGAGCTTACGCTAACGGTGTGAAGGAGGGGCTGATTACAGCCCCTTATATACCTTTGTGATACCACTCCCATAGTTGGGCATGTCTGTGTTGATAAGAGCTCCGATTGCTTTCAACTTTCCTCAGTTCACCACATTGTGTACTCCTTCAGCTGCTCAGACTCTGGACACTTTTTCAGCGGATTGTCGTGATCTGTGTGAGTAGTGTTTCTTACTTGAGTTTTCAGGCAGCTAGTTCAGAGCTGGCATAGCAGTGAAAGGGTGAACCTTACCCTCTGGCATTATTTTTAACCCCTCCTTCCCCTCTCTCCGTGATCCTCTCCCCCCTCCTTGTCTCTCGTTCTGCTGCACTGATGGTAGAGTTAAGAAAGGCAGTTCCTGCCTGGCAAACGTTGTGTTTAGGTTGCCCTCTTCCTCCTCTGATTCTTCTTGTCTCTGTATTTGTGCCTCTTCACTTCCTTGAGTGTACTGTTTTTGCCTTTCTCAGAGGTATGTCTCATATGCTGGTTACTTTAGCTATGGGTTTGACTGCTGACCCAGTGTTTAATTTTAGGAAGTGGTTAAGCTTGCTAACCTATGTTGAATACTCCCTAGCTATATGTCAGACTTTGTTATAGAAGGTTAGAGACGGCTGTGTGCTATTTTAAATAGATTTTAGTCAGCACTTTAGCGATACAGAATGAGACTTGATGCTGATCATTACTGTTTTGGTTATATACTTAAACTTTGTTAGCTTTACTGCTTTAGATTGGCAGCAGTTGTGCCTTTACCTGTAACACACTGGTATACTGACGGTATGTGTAAACTGTAATTATTTAGAGTTGCTTTATTCATAAAACACATCATATTGGATCAAGTTTGTTCTTCAATTTAGGGTCTTATTTTTTAGGACTTGTGAAATTCTGCAAGAGAAACTAAACCCTGCTCTGGTGAGTGAGTGTGCTAAAATAAGCCTGAGTATTCAGTAATACAGCCTGTGCTCTTCATTAAATCCCCTTTAACGTTATGTGTCCTTCTACCTACTTGTTGGGACTGCTTAATTAGTAGTTGTTTTCTTGGCCTGCGTTCCTCTCAGAATACCAAATAACCCCCTCGCTCGGAGATCGGCGGGGGGGGGGGGACCTGTCTGCATTTAGATGGTAAATATGTCCATGTGTATACCTGTGTGCAGATTTGACAGCAACCCTTTAAAACATTTCACAATTGCAGGCAGGAGAGGGTCAATGAGTAACGACAGGAGTGGTCATGACTGCCTGCATGATTCAACTTTTACAACTCCACTCCCTCTGATGTCAGCGCTCTTGGGGGTTTTGACAGGTTGCGAAAGAAGCAGTAATTACTTGGTGCTCATGTATGCAAGCAGCATATCATGAGTCGAATATTATTAACTAGAAGTGCATTGAAAGTACCGACGTTTCAGAAGTGCACCAACATGTCTACTGAACATCGATATAGGCCTTGTTTTATGCTATTGGACTATCAACCAATTGCGAGTCTTTGATAGACGGCGGTCGCTGACTTTTTTTCCCCCTGTTCCATCACATTGGTTTTGTGCTGAATGCTCAAAGATCTTTTGATAGCACGCTCTGATTTCTTTCTTTCCCATAGATGGAGTCATGAGAGCTATGATGTTAGAGTTTAATAATACATTTTTAAAAAATGGCAGCTATTAAAGCTCTCAAGGATACCTAATACATAGAAATACAAGACCATAAATAATTGATCGAGAAAAGTTAAAATTCAAGATTGGATATAGCATAATCAGATGCTAATCAGTCTGTGTTTTATTTGTGTGTATAGATGCTTTGTTGGCGGACCTCGAGTCCACAACATCCCACATCTCCAAACACCCCCTTTTCCTGTCTGAAGAGGCCGCCTACTCCTTTCCTGTGCGGGGTCAGACCCAACAAGACGTCTGCTCTCCATCCCAAGTCCCACCCACTCCCTCAGACCAAGCTCTCAATGGAGTAGAAGAAATAGAGGTAAATGCGTGCATGCTGTAAATGTTAAGGAATTAACCAAAGACTGTTTCGTTTCAAATACTGCTCGATGAACTCATGGATGAGAAGGAAATTAGTTGCTTCATTGATTCTCTGAATTCACCATTGTTACTTTACTTCCTTATTTTAGTCTGTCAGCACAGCGCAGAGAAGTCCTTGGTCTAGAGATAGTAGCAGTCTAGGCCAACCCACTGGTGGAGAGGACCACGTGTACAGGTTAGAGATCATGTTAAGTCTCACAGAAGCTCTTGAGACATATTGTAAAGAAAAGTAGCTGTAGTGAGTTTTTTTTTGTTTTTTTTTGTTTTTTTGTTGGAAAGATGTTTCCGAGTAGAATTGAAACTAATAAGTAAAAACATTTGATCAGAAATAACCATTTTCACTTGGTGCTAAGCTTGAAACAAGACGTTGTTGATGATAAATGTTTCATGTCTCTGCCCTGTTCAGTCTCCCTAATAAACACAAGAGCAGTGAGTCATCAGCTGGTGCAATGAACTCATTGGGCAGCAACCTGTCTGAGCTGGACCGCCTGCTGTTGGAGCTCAACGCTGTGCAGCAAAGCACCCCTGCCTTCGCCACAGAAGGTACAAACAGAGGTTATTTGCAGTTTATGAAATGTTCTCTCATGTTTCTCTGAAGGAATGTAGATGTCACCATCTAAATGTGGTACTTCTGTTTTTGTGGTATTACACACTGGTGTCATTCTTTCCACTGTATTTTGTTACTGTTTCAGTGTTTGCACTTCACACTATGCATTTTAGATCTAAGCAGGATATGCATTCATCTTTGATTTATTTCTGTCGTAGAGGAAGCAGCTCCACCGCTGCCTGGCAGCAGCATTGTCCACCACGTGCAGGAGAATGGAGTCTCCACTGCAGGTAAAGCCATTCCTCCTGTGGTGGAGAAGCCCAAACGTAGTGGACCCACTCGAGGAATCGAGGATGTTCGACCAAGTGTGGAGAGCCTTCTGAATGAGTTGGAAAGCTCCGTCCCAGCACCACAGTAAGACCAAAAATTGTTACAGAAAAACTGGCTTTGTACTACAGAGAAATTGGTGCCCATGTATTTTATGCTGGCGTGAACCACTTTTATGCTGTAGATGGTTTTATATTTGTAATTTCTTTTTTAAAAATCCAGTCATTTTGGTTGACTGTGGTGTTTTCCTCGCTAGTCCCACATCGTTGGTGGTGTCAGATGAGCAAACAGATGGACAAGAAACGCTGTCACAACAACAAGCCAGAATGTCTGCCTCCTCTGCCACACGAGAGCTGGATGAGCTAATGGCCTCCCTGTCTGACTTCAAAGTGCAAAGCAATGTGAGTATGGTTAAGAAGTGGGTTGACTTTGGGTTGATTGAGGACACTTATTTTTGGTACGTGTGGCTGTTTAGAATTGAGCTGTACTGGATGTTTGTGCAGCTCTTAATTGTAGAATTTTTTTGTTTGTTTTTTTGGCGTTTGCCTGTTTTTAGGTCTTATTTTTATGAGCAGCATTTCTGCAACATTGCAGTGACCATGGTTCCTAGGCCTTTTTAAAAAAAATTTGTTGTCAGTATTTGTGATGACATCATTCATTTGTGTTGAAACAACCAAAGTTAGTAGTATTTAAAATTTTTGAAGTGATCGTGTGTTTGACAATCAAGAATTAATTTGATAAAATAAGCTGAAACAAAGAATTTTTTTTTGTAGTACAGTAACTTTCCAGGTTTTGCTTTGTGTGATGCTCTTTACTATCCTTTCTCTTTCAATCTCATCTCATTCTTTATTTTCCTGGTCTCTTTCTCTTTTCTCTACCACTGTGTATGTCTTGTCTTTGTATGTACATTGCACCCTTCACATAATTGCACCTGATTTAGTCTGGCTCTCAGTTGTCAGTGAATCAAGATGCAGTTGACCCATTATTAGTAGCTGGTTCACCGGTTGTCCACCCAATAACTAACCCTCCTATAATGCCTCAGATTGGTTCCCCTGATACTCCTCTACCCTATAGTTGCACTACTCCGTCCTGTACACCGCTTCCGCTGGAACTCCACATAGATGAAGATGGTGGTTCAGCTCTTGCATCTTCACCTCTTTCTGGTGTACTAATAGCATCATCTAAGAGCCTTCAGTACTCTCAGATCCAACAGAAGGCTAATGATGGCACTGTCACTTCTGAGATCTCACATGTTGAGAGCTTTAGTATTTCCAGTACTGTAAAAACCTCCAGTGAAACTGAAGTTGACACCCCCACTCATATAATAACTAAAGAGTCTGCTAGTCCAGGTCCTGCTGCCATGAGCTCCAAACCAGTGGTTGTTTCTAAAAGTCCTGTTACAGTGTCTAAAAGCCCGAGTCCCAGTTCTCCTGATGTTAAATGTAAAAGCCCGGTCCCTAAAAGTCTCAGTCCTGCTCCTGTAAGTCACAGTCCACAAGCAGCAACAGAGAGGGAAAGCCCAGTTACAGTGCCAACCACCATGGAAACAGTGCCCAAGTCAGCTAGTCCATTAACACTTCTGAGACTTTCAAGTCCAATACCAAAGCTTGCAAGTCCTGTAACAATTCCAAATATCTCTAGTTATCCAGCTGTACCCAAGAGCTCCAGTCCTGAAACAGTCCCAAAGAATACTTGTCCCAAGAGTCCAGCTCCAGTTAGTGGGAAAACATACACATTTCCAAGCAGCAGCAGTCCCAGAGTGTCTCCAGTTTCGGTCGCCACTGTGCCATCAAGTAGCTTGTATGCACCTCTTACAGAAAGTTGGGGAGACGAAGTGCTGGGTTTAACATGGCCATGCCGGGAGCCTTTTTTGGATGATACTTTAGAGAAACTCTTGTCAACCGACTCCACTCGACCGGGTGAGAACCAGCCACTGACTGCTTTTGTGCCCGGGGAAGAAGAAAGATCTTGGGAGGAGGAAGATGGATTTTATCCAGATCTCAGCCTAGAGGGAACCCTGACACCCATGACTGAGTCCAGCTGGATGGATGAGTGCTTTACCCCCTCCACCTGCCCTGGGACTCCAGATGCAACGCTGGACTTGCCCATACAGCAGCCCTCTGCTGTCGAGCGTCTATCTGCTTCTGGTCAAGTAGGAGGCTCCGCTTGACTTTTCCAAAATAAGCTGCTGGCGCGAAGCTATAGAGGATTTAAGACCCTATGTGGGCTCTTTTTTAATTGGCCGTGTGGCTAAGATATAAATTGTATCTGGAAGTAATGGCAGAAGGGTTGTATTAATTGGTTGTTCAAGCAAAATGCTGAAAAGTAAGCTTATTTTGGGCAATCAGCTCTACAAGTACTCGAGGAGCTGTGCAATAGTACAAACATGTCAAGATGAGGAGAAATTCCTCAGTCTCTGTGGTGTGATGCATGTGGTGTCATATAGCAATTACAGAATGGCTTGAGGGAGAAGTCCCCCTGTGGAGATCTGTTGTGGCTGATGTTGAAAGCTTTGCTGAAAAAATGTCTCTGCACGCCCCCACTTGCTTCATTGACATTGCTGTGTTAGTCATAGCACCTGACATGTCATGTTCAAGCTTTTAATCACTGACACTGCCAATACGAAAAGACCCAGAGTCCACAGTAAAAGGGATATTTTTTTCCCTTTCCTTTTTGCATTTGCACATGAATTTAAAATGCACACTAGAGCTCTGTTGGTTTAATCTTTGGCCCTGCTTTGGCATGTGCAGAGTTTTATGAAGGCATTTTGTGATAGACTGGTGTTTTCCGTCGAGCATGCCTCACCATGGATTTTCGGCAGGTTTTATGTTGATATTAAAGAATGAGCCTGTGCAGGAGGCTGATGATCGCTTCTGCAAACAAAATCAATTAAATATGCCTGACAGAAAAACTGCATAGCATTTTGACCCCAGCTGCTGCGTGAGCGTTTTTGCATTTGAGTGAGAAATCCACTTCTGGGCCCATCCTGCTTGTGATTGATTTTTTTTTTTCTGGCGTATGGCACAATTCCAGCTTCCCACACCAACTTATCGTCTGCTCTCCAGCTCAAGTCAGTTATCCGCCGCACCAAAGAGACGTCCAACGTGCACCCAATGTACAGGGAGGGAATGTTGAGACGTAAAATGGGACCAATCATTATAAATAAAAGCAACTCGCAAGATCGACTTATTGAAGAGCTGCAGGGGAAACTGGGGATCGGGCGGTTGGAGCGCAGGCGTAAACAGCAGCCCGATGACTGGTTGACAGAGGGAGTCATCGTTACATCCAACCCACAGCGGACACGAGAGGAAGGGATTCAGCCATCTGTGGATAAGGTAGCAGGATGAAGGTGGAGATGAAAAGCCTCATTGATGGTGTAGATTATGCCTCTTTGGCTTCTGATCACAGGATCAACTGGCAGATATTAGACATTTATAATTTTTTCAAACTTAACCGTAAAATTTTATTTGTTATTGGCAAACAGTTTAAACAGTTACATTTTTTTTACCAGTATAGTTTCAACTTTTTCCTGTTTTCCTTTTTTGTGTCTGACGTTTCCTCTCCTTTCCTCGCTGCTTTCTTTTTCCTTCTTCCTCCCAGATCATCATCCCTCCTGAATCACCCGCCCCACAGAGAAAAGTCCTTCCCCCTCCACTCTCTCCCCCAGCTCTCAAAAAGC
>VUQG01034845.1:0-15010 GCA_015106755.1 Etia nguti
CACAAACGCTGTCCATCTAATCTGACTGAGCTGGAGCTGTTTTGCAAAGAAGAATGGGCAAGGATTTCAGTCTCTAGATGTGCAAAGCTGGTAGAGACATACCCTAAAAGACTGGCAGCTGTAATTGCAGCAAAAGGTGGTTCTACAAAGTATTGACTCAGGGGGCTGAATAATTACGCACACCCCACTTTTCAGTTATTTATTTGTAAAAAATGTTTGGAATCATGTATGATTTTCGTTCCACTTCTCACGTGTACACCACTTTGTATTGGTCTTTCACGTGGAATTCCAATAAAATTGATTCATGTTTGTGGCTGTAATGTGACAAAATGTGGAAAAGTTCAAGGGGGCCGAATACATTTGCAAGCCACTATATCAGGACGTGTTGTGCTTAACAAACTTTAAAACCGTATGAGGATGATTTTTTTTATCATGTCCTGATATGTTAAACCTTACAGTTGACTGTGGTTTTGGGAAACGATCACAGTTTGGATGAGAATAAGGAGTTTTGTTATGGGTCAAAACTGCTACTTTCTCAGTGTTACAGGACCTCTGCTGTCATGGTCATAATAACTTCCTTACCATGGTTGAAAGGAACCCATTTCAACTGCCAATATGCAATCTCCTGTGTTAAAAGACCCTACTTTGATAAGCTGACCATCTATTTGAACTTCTCCCTGTGGACTTTCGGCCTCTATAATAATATCACCTGATCACATTCTGAGCTCCCAAGGGACATGCATTGTGATTCCTACAGCTGAACTGAAACTAGCTGATGTGTCATTTGAATATTTTTTTGTGCGACTTGTTGAAATGGCTGATGCTGTCCTTTCAGAGGATCTGAGAAAGGCAGCTGTTTCTACTTATTTCAACTTCCAAGGAATCGATGAGGATCTGAATTAGTGTCCAATGACAATTCTGAGTCTTATTAACATTCCAAAAATTGCTCTGTGTTACTCTGTTTAACACACAGCATGTCACAGAAATAACTGAATAACAGATAACAAGAAAAGGCTGCCGGTCTGATTTCCGATATTGACTGTAAAATTGTAAAAGGAACACAAAGCAGTTGATTTTATCTCAGGTCTTTTTTTCTCGCAGGGCCGTCAGCAAAGCTCTGACTACTGACTGATGCATAATGAGGCAGACAATGCAACAGTTTGAATAGCTGTCAGGGTAACCATCTCTCAAAGTTCAACTACTGTTGCATGATTTTGCTGTTAAAAAATAAAAGATTGCAAAATGTGTCTGTGCTTCTTTTTTATGTTTATCTCTGACCTCGTCTCTTCCTTTCTGACAATAACATTTAAGAATAGAAATGAACAGAAATGAGCACGAGAATTGAATTGTGGACTATGGACATTATGCAGATGCACAGTCACCCAAAAACTGCATATGTTTGTGTGCTGCACATCTGTCTTCTCCTATCAATATAACTACAACAAATGGAGGAATGTTACTTAATGGCTTGTTTGAAAAAGTGATACAAATATGCCCGGATGCCACTGTGTGTGTGTGTGTGTGTGTGTGTGTGTGTGTGTGTGTGTGTGTCCTTCCAGCTGAGCACAGGTCCACAGTGATTGAGTGTGCTCACAAGATAAACAGAGCAGTAATGTAAGGGAGGTAATGGCGTCCCATCATCCATTTTTCCTGCTGTCTCAGTTCTCCCCCTCGCTATTCCTCATCCTTTCTTCAGCCCATCTATCTTGCTCTCCTGCTGATCTCTGTCTTCTTCTTCATCTCTTTCCATCTGCCGAGCTCTCACCTCCAGTTAGTGTGACTCTATCCTTTAGATGAATTCATGTAAATTCAATTAAATTTAAAACTTTCAGTTTGAATTGAATCGAGTCAAATCGAGTCAAGTCTAAACAAACTAAGTCAAGTTCATTTCATCTGCCTCATCTTAGAGTACAAGTTGGCAGTGGCAGGAGAAACAGGAAAGCAGATGTCTGCTGAATGAATGATTGGTTTAATCCCCGGCTCTTAATGTCCATATGTCCTTTAGGATAAAACTGAACTTCAAACGTCTGCTTATGCACAGCCATTACACAGCTGCCACTGGTGGATGAATGAGAAGAAAATTAACACAAAAAAAGTGTTTTTTTCCCTCCTCATTTAACTTTGTACATTACCTTTAGGATGGCAGTAGCTTTTAGACTCCATTAACATTATTACAGAAGATAATCACAGGTCTGTTATATGAAAAGAGATTTGGGTCATAGTGAATTAATTAGTAGTAACATGTTACAATACTTACAAAATACCTATAGTGTGTCTAATGTGAGCTAAAATGAGCTGGCTTCGTGTTTGACATGGAAGTTATTTTTACATGGAAAGTCTGGAGATCCTGACAGTGCATAATTTGGCAGAACAAAAGCAGAGAAAAATTATTCTGCAAAGAGTTTAATTCCTAAAGGATACCAGCACTTGTCACTTTTTTTTAAATGATTGAAAGCATTCATTTTGGACAGATGCATTCTAGTGTATCTCCCCTCATTAGTCACAGTCCACTTCTTACACATACAGTCAACACAAACAACACCTGGTTTATTATTTCTGTATATGTTGGCCACAGCCCTATCAACACCATGCGCTCTATGAAATAGATATGGAGAACAGATGTTAGTATGACTTATCTAACCTAGTGAATTAAAACATGTATGGCAATTGGTTAATAGTGTTTTTGAGGATGTATTCTCAGATGTTCGAAACCTGCAGTGACTTTAAGCAGTAATTTCCTGCATCAATTGGTCCACTGTAACATTCTTCACTGGCCAATTTGTCTCCTTGTTTGCAAGTGCTAAGAGCTGAGCATATTTTTACTCAATGTGCCAGTGTGATTCAAGTAAAAACAAAATACCCAAAGAGCTTTGAGCTTTGAGTTGTCTCATATCGTCTCATAGCAACAGTCGAAACCATGACTAGCACCATCCCCAAGCATCTGCTAAGTGCCGCTGCTAGCTAAAAAAAGAGGTGCTTGATCGACAGAAGGCTTAAGCGCCTCATATCTCTCTTAGAATGAGCAAAAACGGCTATTTAATTAAGAGAACCCAATTTTATTTGTTTGCAGTTTTTCCAGATCAGTGATACAGACACTAGAATCCCTGGAGCCTTGTACCACAGATGAACCTGCAGCCACTGACCTGCTCATAGAGGTAAAGAGAGCATTTCAGGACTCTGTGAAGTATCACAGAATTTTTGTGAAGCTGGATCAGTTCGAGATCGTCTGGCATAATTTCTGTGATACACTTAAACACCTTATATATTATATAACTAGTTATAAAGAGAAAAGTACTTATGCAGTATTGAATATCTATGAGTGCAATAATTCTTGCTCACCAGCTAATCAATAGTACAAAAACAAAGAACAAATACAGACAATTCAGAAAGTATTCAAAATATGTTGGAGCCTTAGCTTAAAGTGCTTTATATCAATTTCCTTGTTCAAATCTACACTTACGATACTATAATGAAAGACAACAAAGCAGAATTTATCACGTGAGTTTCGCAGAGACGTGGCGACCAGTTACCATAGAAAGTGAATGATGTGATTACGGGTAAAATAAGAACAGGTGTTGGGAAGGTGGTGAGACCCAAAATAAAGATTTATCAATTTCCTGGCAACCGACTAGAGCGACTTTGAAAGAGCGTGACACATATCGCTGATTGACACATGACCTGGTAGCAAATATGTTAAAAGGTCATCTAGGCAAACGAGGCCTGGAACGTCTGTAAGTGACCAGCCGTCAGCTTCAAAGTGATGTGTGACAAGTGAATCGCTTCCAGTATGGACATAGCTTTGGGGTCATTGCACTGTTTGAAGGTAACCTTTCGGCTCCCTTCTGAGTTCCTGGGCACTCTGTAGCAGGATTCATTTAGTACTTAACAGCTTGTTCAGCTTTCCTTTAACCCATGCCAGTCTTACTGGTCCTTCTGCTAAAAAGCACACCATGACATAATTTTGCCACCACCATGCTTCACCACTGAGATGGTATTGGACAAGCGATGGATGATCTCTTATTTCCTCAAGACAAGACAACTATGGTTTGACTGAGTCAGAGAATCTAGTTTCTAACAGAATGTTTTTTTGGTCAACTCCAACCAGACTTTCATGTGTTTTTTGTTACCTTCCCTCTGAGGTACTATAAAACTACCTTACTATGCAATATGACATGAGATGATGTGTGTTATGAATATAGCGTATTATACCAGCAGGCTGATCATTTTAAGTTACTGTCAAAAATTGAGAATGAATATAATTTCTCACAAAAAGCAGCCACTACACTGTGGCTACTGTTTGTGTGTCTGTCGAACACCCAGCATGAGTAAACAGACTGTGCGAGACAGAAGGTTTGGGAATCTAGAACCCACACATTAATCATTAAAGAAAACATGCAAAAAATCTTGTCTGGTAACGATATGATCCTTTAGAAACTATTGTAGCTGTTAAGGAGTAAATGAACCCCAGGCATAAGGGAGTCATTCTGGGAAGTTGGTTTAAAAAAAACACTGATTAGCTTTTCGACAGTCTGTTTAATTATGGAAACTGCTACGTAATAGCTAGGAAACTCCCTTCTTGTCATATTTATGTTTGATCATTCGAGTGCATTATTCACGAGAAACTCCAACTTAGTGCAATTCATTTAAATGCAATTGTAATGTAATTGTAATTGTCCCAATTTACAAAAACACTCACCTTAAGGGAAAGACCCTATCATATTAGAAGGAAACCCCCAATCAGACAACCCCTTATGAGCAAGCACTTGGTGACAGTGAGAAGCCAAAACTCCCTTTTAACAGGAAGAAACCAGGAAGAACCAGGATCAGGAAGTGGGAGTCATCTGCTGTCACTGATTGGTGGTGACGGGAAAGAGAAAAGAGCAGAGAGAGACTAGGGGGAAAACACACTATAGCAGAGAGTCAGAGTTTAATAATCACTAATAATTAAATGCAATACAGGTGTTTAACCTCATGGAGAGAGAAAAGAGATAAGTGAAGAGGAAATGCTAAGTGCATCATTGGAAGCCTCCCAGCAGCCCAAGCTTTTTGCAGCAAGACTAAGGGAGGGTTCAGAGTCACCTGATACACCTGATGAGAGTCACCCGAACTCAGCCCTGAGAGTAAAATGGGTGTCTGCTTCCTGAATCCTCCTGAAACTGAGAGCTGGCTCCATAGTAGAGCAGTGTGACAGCTGAAAGCTCTGCCTTCCATTCTACTGTTCGAAACTCTAGGAACCTTTCAGACCTCATGTTTCAGCAGGTCAAGCAATAGTCAGGATTTTCACAGAAGATTATTGAATTAGGCACTTACTGATTTTAGTGCCTCTTGTCAGACTAACTAATCTTTGGTGAAAGAAAAGGAGTTCCGAATTCACAAACAGTACATAAGTTGTACTGTATGGTTAGTACCTAAGCACACATTTCTTGTGTTTTATACTGTGCTTCACACCTGAATGTGAATAGAGTTTTAAATGCTGTTACAGTGTTACAGTGTCAATAGTACTATGTACTGAGCAAGGTAAAAGTTGGTATTTGCGGACATCCCCTTGCATTGTTTTATAATACATGCTTTTGATGTCTGCTTTGCAAATATATTTGATAACTCCGTTTTTAGAACCTTTTAATTTACTTCAAAAAACTCAGATTTAGAGCAGCAGGGATCATTGTTTGGTCTAAACAAGGTAGTCAAAGTCTAGTTTAGTCTTTATCAAATGTTAGCTTTTAGCTTTTGCTTTTGTGTACCTATAACACACAGGTAATACCTGATGTGATGTAATCAACAAGATCTCCAACTCAAAATGTCACTAGCAATGCTGCCAGATGAGACGCTGCATTTACCACATGGAAGTTTTTCAAACCATTTGTCAAGCACACCTGAATAAAAGACAGTCGAACAGGATAGAAGGTGTATAAACTGTGAGCGTCCCGAGTTCTGGCAAGAATGTAACTACACTTTCTGTCCCCCTGGGAGACTTCACACACAGACACTCTGCAGGGTAGCAGCACAGTGAACAGTCCCTGTCCTCAAGCAAAAAGCCAGCCTCTGCAGATGAAAGCTAAGCACACACATGCACACACTCCTGTCTTATTCACTACCACTGGGTGCTTTTCATTATTCGTGTCTCTCCGCTTCCTCCGCTCACATCTTTTCCTCTTTTCCTCATGTCTTAGCTCCTTAACGCTAGGATGTGTGAGAGAGAGATATGAGGAAGGACACCTTCGATTTGTCACTCTAACGTTCTCCAGAAGCCTCCTTGCTCAGTTTGATCTCCTCAAACTGCATTTAAGGAATTGGAAGATCGTTCAGGATGGTAGATGGAGGAATCGTTTTAGGGTCGTGGGAAGAGAGCGCAAGTGAGCATAATGAAAAGCACCCACTGTATGGTCATACATTTCTAACCTAAGCTAAACATAGGAAAATTTCACATTGTCAGTGTTGCATGTGTGTTAAATGCAAACACACAAATAAAATTCTTATTTAAAGAAACAATGATAGTTGACCAAATTAATGGTTAAAGAGCTCTAACCCATCTAAGCCTGACCAGACAAAATCATACATGAGTGAAAGTCTGTTTTGCCAACGTCTTCACTTAAGATGTCCGTCCATCCATCCATGCATCCATCCATGCATCCATCCATCCATCCATGCATCCTTCCATCCATCCATCCATCCATCCATCCTCTTCTGCTTATTCAATTCAGGTTTGCGAGGGACTTTGAAACCATTTAAACTACTTCATATGTTCTCTTTGGTTTAGTGAACAGCAGATGAATCAACTGAAGTACATCAGAGATACATTTGGCACTTCAGTTGACTCATCTGCTGTTTACTGAAGCCTCATCGGAAATGGTCTCAGTCGAAGGGTGGCTGTCAAGTAGCCATCCTTATGAAATAGAAACAGGGAGAAAAGCCTGAGGTATGCCAAATTACTCAAGAATGGATTGGAAATCAGTAGCAACAAGTCTTATGGAGCGATGAAGCCCTATCTGAAATTTTTAGTTCAAATCCTCATCGGTATGTATGGAAGAGGTCAGGAGAAAGGTCTACAGCCATCTGTAAAGCACAATGGAGGCTCAATGGTTTGATGCTGCATTTTAGACAGTGGTGTCGGGACATTGTCAAAACTGAAGGAATTATGAGCCATCAGAATTTGGTCCACCATATAATACCATCTGGAAAGTGTCTGATTGGCAATAGCTTCATTTTTCAGTATGGCAATAGCCAAACACACTCCCAGTGCAGTAAAAGCATAATTGGATGGAAAAACCTTTTCAACAAGAGTAAAAAAAAAAAGAAAGACAGAGACCCATCATGGAAAAAGTACTATAAAAATGTGCGGTATAATGAAATCATGTTAATCATTGTGTAGAATTGTGCAGAACCTATCATTTATCCACCAAGTTAATTAGATAAGATTACTGTAACACTGCTGGGGGCACTTCTTGATGTACTGCCAAGGACAGTTTCTAACTGAGTTTAGGGGACGTTAGCTATGAAAAAGACAGATAACAGCAGGCTTTACAGTTCACTGACCGAAAAGTGAGCACTAAACAGTGGGCCCAGCTGAACTGTTATGTATGCACATCTAATAACTATGAGCATACCAAACTTGTCTGTGTGATCAAAGAGGGACATTAGTGCAGTCTCTGGGTTGTCAGTGCGTGACCCCCAAGAGCAAGGGGACTGTTGTTTCCTCTTGTTTACAGCCAGTGATGTTTTTTATTTGCATGCTCAGTATGGCCGTAGTTGGTTTGATCTCACAGGCAGCTAGTGTTACAGAATAAGAAACTCGGAAGACACTCACAAAAGATCTCTCATTCACATATGTAGATTTTATTCTCTTAGGGCAAAGTCAGCTATCATTTATAGTAAAAATAAATAAATAATCTTTGTTTGCAGAACAGAAGTACATGGAACACACTGATATTCCCTGATGCATACAGCACAGACTTTGGAAGCAGCTGACCCAGTGCTCATGAGCTCAAAGTTGGGGCAAGAATGGATACATAATGGACTGAAGTTTAGATTTTTGCTGTTTTAAATGGCAGTAGTCATGACAACCTGAGTGTTGCCGAGCAATCAAATGCTTAGATTAGGGTGGCAATAAGCATAATTGTGAAGCAATGCATTCCTATTTTGCAGGTTTTCTGATTACAGTATGAGTCACACTGTGCATCGGTGGACAGCTTTCTCTTTAGAAATTCCTTCACATTTTGTTTTTCAGACATTTATTAGGACATTTGTTAAGTTGGAGTAGGAAATCAAATGTTGAGCATTTGTGCAAAGAAGAAAATGAATTAAGTTTATCAGAAATGCGCAGCAGCAGCAGATTGTCCTAGTTCCAGTGCTGTCAAAGCACAGTTGTCCTTGACAGAGAAGTTTTTAATTAGCAGTACAGCTGCAGCAAGCACAAGCAACTGACAGAACATGCATAAACATCCAATAAAAGACATAATTGGTAATAGTTTGTCCTGCAAGTTCAGTAATAATAATGACTTTAGAAGTAACTGCTTGGATACTTGGACCAAATTAATGATATAGCAGAAGAACGCTTTATGTCAATACAGTGCTTGTCACTGGTGAACAAGGACTTTGTTATTATGCTCAGTTATGGATTATTTGTTATTAATACATAACAAATCCTCCTGAAACTGGCTTTAAAGGCTGTTTTGTGTTTTGATACACAAAAATATTTTTGGCATCTTATTTATTCACACTGGATAAACAGTTTCCATTCATCCATTTTCTGCTGGGGGTGGAACCTATGCCCGCTGTCATAGACCAAGAGACCGGTTCCATCCTGGACAGGTCCCCACTCTATCACAGGGCCAGCACAGAGAGACAACCATTCATGCTCACATTCACACCTAAGGCCAGTTTAGAGCCATCAGTTAATCTAATCCATGCATCTCTTTGGACTGTGGAAGGAAGCCAGAGTACCCATAAAGAAGCCACATAGACACGAGAGGAACATGCAAACTTCACACAAAGAGATCCCAGCCAGCAAGTGGGTGGATTTAAGCCCAGGGCCTCCTTGCTGTCAGGTGACAGTGCTAACCACTGTGCACTATGGTGCCTGGATAAATGCCGTTTTTATCTAATGCAATAAGCATTCTTGGACTGGCCCAGGTGAGCCACAACAACATCCTCAAAGCATTAAGCATATGCCAGTTGGTTTGTTATACACACACCATCATACATATGCAGATGCACACTGAAATCCCTTTTTGTACATCAAGCTTTCAGGAGCTGTTTTTGATTGTGACTCAGTTTCTTTTTCTTGAGGCAAAGCCATTTGCATGCAGATTACTACAAACAAACTTCTCATACAAAATATATGTATATATATGAAAAAGAAAAATATGTAAAGACATGTGCATTATGTGAACAACTGCTGAGATGATGCATGAGCACAAAGGAAGAAGCATAAATTCAGTGGAGAGAAAACAACCCCCGCCCCCTTTTTTTCTACTTTCTTCTTTTACTAATAAAAAGAAATATTTCCAAAGCTGAATGTGTTAATGTCATATGGGTCTTTCATCCTTCATCTCTTTTGGCAGCATCACATGTAGCATCCAAAGCAGGCAAACACTCAAAAGTCCAGGCAGCTCAAAATGCAGTGTCTACTCATGAAAAATAGATTTGCTCTATAAAAAGAATCTACGATCTATATCCTCCAGTCTCTGTGAGTTGTTACGACGACTGTTCAGATTTATTTGGGGAGGTGCTGAAAAGAAAATTGTGAACAACATCTTTTGGTTTTGCAAAAAGTTAAACAAATGAAATTGTGGGAAGATACTCAGATTTGACCATTACCTGTTCATAGAAGATGACTACTGATAACATCGGTTCATTTGTGGTATTTTGGCTGTCGCTATCTATGCTCTTTAAAATCAGAAGTAACAACAATGAGATCTGACTCACTGACTCTACCCTGAATAAGACCATAAATTTACAAAACAAACATCATATTTTGTTGAAGCCTTGAAATGTGGAATGAAGACCTGTCAAAAATCAGTACAAGTTACAGTCATGGCAAAAAGAAAGTACCAGGTATCAGGACCAAATAAGAGATCTGGTTCTTAGCAGGTTTATCTGAGGTAACTGCAACCTCAGATAAACAAAACATTACATATTACACCGTGTTGTGTTAAGCCAAAATGCAGAAGCAGCGTATGAAAAAGTAAGTACATCCTTACTGCTCCCATAGGAATTAAAAGGCTAACTAGCATCCAGGTGCTGCTAACGCGTGTGCAAGTATGAGCACCTTTATAAAAGCAGAGGTTTGGGCAGTTTGCATGTCTGAAGCATTCAGGTGTGTTTCAACACAGTGCCAGGTAGGAGACACATCACCAATTATCTAGGAGAAACAATTGGTGCTGCCCATTAACATTGAAAGACTTATAAGGCAATTTCTAAAGTAATGTGAAAACATTCAAGACAGCTGCCAATCTTTCTAGGAGTGGATGTCCTAACAAATTCACACCAAGGTCAGACACTGCAGGGCTCAGAGAAACTGCAGAAAGCCAAAAGGTTACATCTCAGACTCTAAAGGGCTGGAGATGTTCAGTCAGAATGCATGGTACCACACTTGGCAAAAACTAGACACATGCCACAGCCCAAAAAACTCATGCCAATTGTCAAGCACGGTGTTAGAAGGGTAATAATTTGGGCTTAATTTGCAGCCACAGGAACTGGGTACCCTGCAGTTGTTGAATCAACCATGAACACCCCTGCAGACCAAAGGATTCCTCACACAGAGTCTGTATGAGTCTCTGAGTCTGTGAGGTCATCTGTATGACAGCTCCAGAATCCATACATAAGGCGCACTGTTGATTTTTGAGCAAATTAAAGGATTTTAAGTGCGCCTTATAGTGCGGAAAATACGGTAATAATTAACTTAACGTTTTGCAATTAGAGGTGGTGCCCTGCTGGTGAACCGAAAGAATGTAGTTTTAAGTCACTTCTCCAATTCATTTGTGTTATATACAATCTCTAGTTTTAACTTTAAGGTTGTAAAAGTCTGGCTGAAGATTCCGTTCCATGGGGATACTGACTGATTTCAACAAGGCTATTAAAAAACTCTTCTGTAGCAGGCTCCCAGGGATAGTTCCTCAAAGCAAGGCTCTGCATGTTGCTTGGGTTGCCTGGTTGACAAGTCTGCAACACTGCATGGAAGTCTCAGATAGCGCCTCTGACTGATTTAAAATCTACTGCTCTTATGTTTGGAGGAAAATTGAAAAAGAAAAACTGTGTCATTGTCCAAATACTTATGGGTCCCATCTAATATCTATATTTTCTACTATTTGAGCTAAACAGAAGCTATTCCACATTGCCAAAATGCAGTCTTGCATGATCCCTCGACCATGTACAACACAAGCCCAGCCTTTCTCACCCTCTGAAAATCTAATCTCCCTTTCCTCTTCTTCTTCTCCCTACATGACTGCACTGATTATTACCTTCCCATATGGAGAATATTACTCTAGTATGCCATCTGTACTAGGCTATCATCCTATCATCCCCTTGAGCGTGTGACTGAGTGTGTGTTTGTGTGAGGATTAGAGCCTGTGGGAAAATGAGCAAAAAGAGTAGCATGCATGTGCATGTTTATAGTCGTGTGAATGAGCATGATGGAGAGGGAATTTAAGTGCACCTTAGGTTGTGCCAATAATGCATCTGTGTGCAACCTTTTTCAGAAAGTTTAGGACACTGTTTAAATGCAAGTAAGAATAAAATAGAATTGATTTACAGTTGATTAAAACACTATTAAAATTGTACACACAACATGACAAATGTTGTATCTGTACAAACTGATTTAAAAAAAAAAAAACTGATAAAAAAAAATGTCCCTTTTAAATTGGTTTAAACTTTTTAGGGTTTTTAGGGTTAAGAATCTTTGCACTCTGTTTATTTCTTCCTTGAACAGGATTGTGATGACACAGTGTAAAAATTCCCACATAGAGCCAATTACAATGATAGTTGTTCTTTTTCTGTGTAGATGCTGTCACGATTCTTTCACTGTTTTCACATGCAGTCATCATTGTTAATTAATGCATACAAGATGACTGATCAGGAAACCTCTTTCAGCCTGTGTAGCCTCTCTATCATCTCCTCTCCACTGATCAGCAGCATTGGGGTTGTAACTAAACAAAAGTCAGGTACTGCACACCACACTGTGCTCCCTGTAGAAAGTAATTTAACTACTCTTTACATTACATTAATTATTACAAGTGTAAACAAATCAAACCAGTAATAAGATCCTTCAGAGTGGTCGCTAATGAAATTATACTGTAGAAAGATGGATAATAGAAATAAAGGTACAGTTCGACAACCCTTACTGCTGATCACTTCCGTTGTACTTGTTAAAGATCAGGCTCTGGCTGCTGGGCTGGGGTCAGCACACACTCAGCTTCAACATCACTCTGGGTTCTTGCTAGCTTATGCAAACTTTGTGTTAGCAAAAAGTTTATGCAGATGTTTGCAAAGAGACTATTTTGCGTTGTTCAATGCCGTTGTTTCGTTCCTGGTTACGGTTTGCACTTTAGCCTTGTGCTCTTGTCTTTCCTTCCAATAGGAATAAAACTAATCTCCATTTTCTCCACCACTCAGAAACTGTAGGCCTCAACTGGTATTCCTCTTTCCTATACGATCTAGAATTGCCTGATTTTAGTGCAAGTGCCGGGAAGAAAAACACAGGTTGATGTGTTTTTTTTTTCTTATGTTGAGATAATTTGTGATGCAAGTAACTAACTGCAATGACTTTACCAAATTCAGTTCAGTAATGAGGTACATTATTCCATTAAAAAAAGTACTGTAATTAATGTAACATCTTTAAAAAATAATGCATTATATTTCTGAGCTTTAGGAAGAAGTAAACACATTCCCGACTTAAAACTTTCTGATATATTTTTCTGTTGTTGTTTTGAAGAAGAGTAACCAGCTCAGCTTTGACACACCACGCTCTCATACAGTTTTAATGGTAGTCCTATAAGTAGAATTGCAAACTGCACTTTGTTCTCCCAGTCAGGGGCATCAGAATTTAATGTTTCTGTCTGTTAAGCATGTTTAATGCATATGTATGCGCTTGCACGGAATGCTATAACTGGAGATGAATGGATGAATGAACACGGATGGATTAGGAGTGGAAACACATCTTATTTATATTCTAGGTATTCACAGACACAGCCTTTACACGGCTGGATAAATGTGGACCACACAGCAAAAGGTCTCTTCAGAAAGGAGCAACAGCCGCGGATCATCAAGGCAGTTTGTGATCATGTTTAGTAAGCACCCTCTGGTGACTCGTCCAACTAAAAGGGCCCCAGATGGGACGGCTTTGACCTTTTTTGAACTTTTTCGGCACTGCCAAAAGGTAACGTGAACGCTCATCTAGTTTTCATTTCCCAAGTCAGTCGCTCTCTAAATGGAGTTAGGACTGAGAATGTGTCACTGTTATCATAACACAGACTGAACATGTAACACACAGAGTTCAAAAATTTAATTTTTATATATATTAAAAGCAATTTGACTACAGGTAAGTAGGCTGGATCCCACTCTATCTATACTAATCATTTGAATTAGCATCCAATCATGCTTTATTGTTCTTGTCATTGAAATTACAATGAAAAGACACAGTGGATTTTTGATAAAATAATAAAAAATTTTTTTACTGCTACATGGTTCTTTTTTTTTTTATTGGCATTTTAATGAGTCTCAGTGGGGGAAATATAGATGCCAATACTTCTAATATACGTCTAATTCTGCATAAACATTTTCAAACAGACAATTACAGCCACTTTTTTAGGTACAATCTATCTAACAACTGCTTGCTTGGTGAGACTGCACTAAGGCAACAGCAACTGAAACAACCACTTGTTACAACTAATGAATGTGGAAGAGCATGTATGAGTACACTTGTCAGTTCTTGAAGATGGTGTGAGGACTACTTTCTTGGCACACTTTAGGCACCATAATACCAAATGAGCATTATTTATACACCACACGTCTTGAGTATTATTCCTGCCAATTACTGAGTATTGATCTTTTACTTTATGATCACGGTGTATCCATCTTATGATTGCTAATTCCTGTAGGATAATGGTGCATGCCACAAAGTTTAGAATATTTCAAACTAGTTTCTCGAAAATGATAATGAGTTCACTGTCTCCACAGTCACCAGATCTCTTTTGGATTACAATAGACATTTTTAAGACTGATGCTAATCACAGATGTAAGCACAAGTGCTGGTAAGGATGCTCTGCTATTGCTAAAGATAGCAATACCACAGTGCCACAAACTGCAACACCAATTAAAACAAAGCAGCTACAATCTCAAAAGAAGCTTTGATGTAATTAGACATTTTATCAGGATTGTCTGGGTTCATACAAATTTCTAAGTTAGCCTTGTGGTCCAGAGTGATAAGATTAAAAAAAAATGTGCCAGTTTTAAATTGAAACTTGGGAAAGAAAACACACTCCTGTAGTTTAACCTATTACATGATGCATCATGTACATACAGTGGCTTGCAAAAGTATTCGGCCCCCTTGAACTTTTCCACATTTTGTCACATTACAGCCACAAACATGAATCAATTGTATTGGAATTCCACGTGAAAGACCAATACAAAGTGGTGTACACGTGAGAAGTGGAACGAAAATCATACATGATTCCAAACATTTTTTACAAATAAATAACTGAAAAGTGGGATGTGCGTAATTATTCAGCCCCCTTTGGTCTGAGTGCAGTCAGTCACCCATAGACATTGCCTGATGAGTGCTAAATAGACTAAATAGACTAAATAGAGTGCACCTGTGTGTAATCTAATGTCAGTACAAATACAGCTGCTCTTTGACGGCCTCAGAGGTTGTCTAAGAGAATATTGGGAGCAACAACACCATGAAGTCCAAAGAACACACCAGACAGGTCAGGGATAAAGTTATTGAGAAATTTAAAGCAGGCTTAGGCTACAAAAAGATTTCCCAAGCCTTGAACATCCCACGGAGCACTGTTCA
>VUQG01034846.1:0-23464 GCA_015106755.1 Etia nguti
TATTGTGCCATGAAAGGAACCTCTCAGCAGAGGTGGTGGGTTTCTGGGAGTTTTGTGGAGATTTCTGTAGCAAATATTTTAAATTTCTGCTCCCTCAGCTTAGTTTGTCTGCACCATTTGTTTCATTTATAACTCTAAATCAATAATAGATCATTACTTCAGGTCTGAATGGGCTATTTATATAGACTTAAGCCATAAAATAATTAATCAAACAACAAGAAATACAGTTGCCTAAAAGTTTATGAAAGTATTTTATTTACTTCATCGTTTTGGTTCATATAATCTAATTTAAAACCTGCTTTATATCAATGTTAACTTTAAACCGTATCAATGCTATCAATAAAGGTTATTAAAACCTCCATTAGTTATGTCCTTCCGCCCCAGATGTTTAAAACTCCTCTCCCTCTTCTGCCACGTTTTTGCTCCTCTCCAGAGGGAGGAACGACACTGGGAAGCAGTACAGGAATCTGATTGGTGAGAAAACACAAGAACCCGCCTGTAGCCCCGCCCACACACTTATTAGGCGGCTCTGATTGGTGAAATACGAAGCCAATCACGGTTACCATGGACTTTGGCTTTGCTGGTATCCAAGTGAGGACGTGATTTTTGGTGAACGAGTCGCTCCATCGCGCAGAGCGGAGAGCAGAAAGCGAACAGGAGCGTTCACCGCGACAACCACGGCCAGGTTAGAGAGTCACCTCATCGCTGCTTGACTGAAACAAACATCGGAGACTTTACGAAGCAATGGCGCAGAGAAAGAACCCCAGAAACCACTCAAAAAAAGGTACGTACCCTTTATCTGGCTGGGTTCTCCCGCCCCTCATGCTCTAATTCAGATTTCCATTTAACATTCTCCAGTTTATAGCTATTTTCAGTCTTTGTAAAGGATCGCGTGTATTACAACAAAAGCGATATTATTTTATTAATCCATAAGATTAGTTCTTCGATTCGGCTAATACACTGATACGAAATATAATTTAGACTCCGGCTTTCCGAGGTAGATCTCCCGTGGTTCCAACAGCGCAAAGTGCGCCCTGCCTGGCGTCCTGAAGCGTCATTAACACGCCGTTAAACATCTAATTATAATAAATTAATCATAATTAGTGTACTTTACTGAAGCCGAGTGGAGCAGTGGCTGTGAAATATTCCCGCAGATGTCGTATTTTATGTTTGTAACTTGTAGCGCCGTCTCTAAACAGCTACATATTCGACTGGAAGAATTTTCAATGGAGTCTGGTTGGATGCTCTCGCGATACAAGAAAGCGGGGCTAGTTTCGCCCCTTTCTCTGCTAGCTCTGCTAAATAAACACAATAAAGCAAACTCGCAGTTTAACCTCACTGATAAATCTCGGCATTCTCTGTGTGATTGCTAGCTTCATTGCCCATCGATAACATGAAAGTGGCCCTGTAAACGACGCTAAGCTAACCTAGCCCCCATCAATAACAGCCTGCTAACGGCAGCTAACTTTCTCCCAGGCAGCAGTGAGGGGTTCATGTTATCTCTGTTATCTGTGCGGGAGTTTACTGGCCCCGCTCATTATTTACACATTTATAAGCCCGATATAAAGCGCTGGGTTATTCCCCACTGGGATCTGTAATTAATTTAAAGGGCAAAAACACATGAATCATACTTTTACTGACATTCCTGAGACAGTCTGAGGTCTTTAAAAGGGTCCCAATAAACCTGAAATATAAACACATATAATTTCACATCAAAGATAAATGTTGATGTTTCTGTCACTGTTGTGTGTTACAAAGTGCTCACTACTGCTGAACTTGCACTTATTTGTCAAAAAGAAATGCATCTAAATCATATAATTATAATGTCTTCCATTTCATTTAGCCTACCATTAATGAGAATAAAGAGTGTGCTAACAGTAGTGCTTGGTGTTCACTCTGTGTGTGTGTGTGTGTGTGTGAGAGAGAGAGAGAGAGAGAAAGAGGAACCCTGCAGAGAAATGCAGCCCCCTCTCCTCTGACCTGCCTTGTTTGTTTGTGAGTGTAAATAACAGCAGCAGGTGGCTCCTGCTCTTAAAGCAGAACATCAGAGATGTTCAACCAGAGTTTCAGCCTCTTCATGCGGCTTCAACCTCCAGCCTGATGCTTGTCCTGTAAAATTTTAACTTTTAAACATTTAACAGTGTTACCTCCATGTTTCTCTCCAACATGCTTTCCATTTGTAACAACACATGCAAACATCTGTTAGATCAGGTGAGAGCAAGAATAACACCCGTTTGACATCCACAACTGTGTGCACACAGTGAACTCTGACTGCGCTTTATACATACACACACACACACATAAACACATGCGAACACACACACAGTGACGGGTGATGGATTGCAAGGATCTTATCACATATAAGCAGAACTGGCTGTAATAAGGTACTCTCAGACCAGAGGAGCCTTTTTATGGTTGTTAATACAAACAGGAAGTTTGCTTCTTTTTTTTTCACAAACCATGAAGAGTCCCCACCCCCCAGGCACACACACACACACACACACACACACACACACACACACACACAGGTGTTACTAGAGCCGCTTTATTTTTCATGTGTCAAACTGCCCAAACATCATGTGTAACCCTCCATGCTGGTGCGAGCATTATAAACCTGTGATATGAGCACTGGGAATAATTTTCGGGCCACTACAAGGAAATGTTGGCTGAATATAAAACCAGCTGGCTTTTGATTTACTTGTTCAGCTGCTGTTTAAAAAGTGGTTGGAGACCTAAAACAAAAATGTTGTGATTTCCAATCAGCTTCCAATGTTGTTGCTTGAGACAGTTGCTTAGCAGACGGGACCACTCGCAGTCAGTTGCTGTCTTCAAAGTGACTTTGGTGGGTCGAGGTAGAGATAAAAGGGTAATACAGCTGAGTCGCTCTGCTATCAATTCATTAGGATAGAGTTGGCAGTTCCAGAAATTGCTCCACAAATAGTGATCTAGTTGCTGAAGGGCAGCAATTTTACTGTAAAATGACACAGGAGGTTGGCAACCTTGGTTTTTATACAGCCAGCTGAGTCAGCGTCCACTATTGGAAAGATAAGCTGTGCTCATCAGTGCACCCAGATCACACTGATCACGCCCTGTTCTCTTTCTAAGTCTGCAAGATTACAATATTATGCTTTTTCCATTTCATTTTATATTCAGTATTCGGTAGGAGCTTTGAGTCACGAGTGCCAAATGCAGTGATCTGATTGGTCAGATCTGTTTATTACATCTGAAAAATCGAGCATGATCCAAAAAACCCCCAAAAAACCCCGAAGTGCCCCAAATTCGTCCTATTAAATTACGCCGTTGGCGTGAACGGCCACATTAAGAGTAGAAAAATATTTTTATCACATGAAATTATTTTACCCATTTTATGCGTTTGGTGTGTAAAGACCTCGAGAGTAAACGCTGTCAGTCTGAATCGGACCGTACGTTGACCTCTGACCTCTGGTCGTCCAGACCCTGAAACTGTGGGTCATACCTGCTGATACCGTCGTTACTCAAGTGTGTGAACCACCAGCGCTTGAACTGCTGTTTGTATTCTTGGATGTCGTGCGTTTGGCAGTGTTTAAAACAGATCATCCAAAAATATTCATATTAAGGGGAAAAACGTGCTCTACTTGCGAAACTGCCGCACTTATGGGGTGTGTTATCCACCCACTTCACTCAGAGCCTGAACAGCTGTGTGAAGCGTTCTCTCAGGGCTGTTTTCCATTGGTTCCCTGCTGTGGTTCAGGACAGCGTTGTTGTTGTGGTACTACCTGCTGATTACCACTTTATTTCAGGTGACACGGCCAACAGCTGAGAGAGTCCAGCTTCCAGAAGTGCGAGTGTCAAGGTTATGTGGGGGCTATTCTGTCCTCTCTGGCATCTGTCACACAGCGTCGCAGGGTTTGTCAGCTCTAATAATAGTATGGATCAGGTTCAGCAGCCCGTCACAATCCCTGTGCTGCTGGGAGGAAGAGGAGGAGCTCCTTCACTCTTTGTCTTTGCTCGGAGACGTTGAGAGCCGCTGAAGCTTTTGGATGTTCGGTCGTTTAGAGTCTTTGTTCTTTCGGATTGTTTTTATCTCCTTCCGTCACTTCGTTGAGTTCCTCCTTGACCTTTTAAAGCTGCTTTTTTGCATTGTTTTCTTCAAGCACGCCTTCGTCTTTTTGAGAAGACTGAGATAGTTTTGTTGCTTTAATCTCTGGGTCTGTGACATCTTCAGGTTTTATCCCTCAGGTCGGTTTCATCTCGTAGGAGCTTCACTTTCTGTTTTTAGTGTTTTTGATGCTGGTTTAGTGTGGTGCTTCTGCCCGGACCGCCCATGGAGCGATACCGCCACTACGGCACCTCCTACACCTCCTCTCCTGGTGAAGCTCCTGTAGAGGAGATCCACGCCGAGGAAGAGGAGGAGGTGGAGGAGGTGATGTACACTGAAGAGGAGGTGGAGCCGCTGTTAGAGAATGAAACGCAGCCTCTGGTGCAGGAGACAGGTAGGACTAAGGCATGCATGAGGTTTGGTTCAGTTTAGGTTTGGCTCTCATCCGGTCGGGTTTGGCTCGTTTAGGAGACGTGAAGGGGGAGGAGGAAGTGACACGTGCACAGAAGGAAGTGCAGCCTGTTATCCAGGAGACAGGTAGGACAGGCATGGATTGGCCCGGTTTGGAACACTTCTTAGAATGTCAGGCTTTCGTGTGGTTTGGTTTCACCTCGTATGGTGTACAGCATGCTTTTAACACAAACTCAGCTAGATCCTGTGGCTGCTTTTCACAATAAAAGCTGCCAAGATGAAACCTGGTGATCCTGTTAAGGTTTGTGACTCGACTTTGCTTCTGTGTGATGTTGTCAGAGTTGAAGATGATTTTGGTGTGAAGCGAATGTGTCTCAGCATCATTTTGTTGGGGTCGGTATTCAGATGATCATTAAACGTCATCGTCGTATCTAATCCAAAATCTTTTTAACATCAGATTTCCTTCAGATTTAAAGCAGACTTTTCACAGGACGCAAAGCTGTTTCTCTGAAGGCTTCCAGCAGGTCCAGTGGTAATTTTTTTTTAGGAGTTGCAATTGTTGCATCGCCCTATTGTGCAGTTACACTTTGATGAAGGTTAAGGTGCAGGGTTTGTTGTTGCTGCTTAGCTATGGATTAAATTTCCATCCAAAGTATAAATTCCCAGTAACTCGGACAAAGTACTTGAAACCCAAAGTGACCTAAGTTTGCTTGAGTTTCTCGGGATCGTGGGATGTGAGGTCAGCAGTGATGAGGATGATTTACTGGACTGTGAAGTCCACGTTCCCACCCTGAGAGAAGTGTGTGAGGGTCATGAGTAAATGTTCATCCCTTACTTTGATGGAGGAAGCTGCTTTTTGCTGCGCTGTAGCAGTGCTTGGTTACGCAAAGGGAATTTGTCTCCGGCTGGAATTGAACCAGCAACCATTTACTTAAAGCCCCTGCAGGGTGTCCCACTTTGGGTGCCATGGCTGCTTTGATGACTTTAGATAACCTTGACAGCAACGTGTTTGCTCTTTAAACTCTAAAGCTTTAACAGTTCTTCGTCCTGGTGCCTGAACCAGGTGAGCTTCATGTATATTTGAGTCTCGCAGCACCTTAGCTGTGACCCACAAACACTCATGGGACTTTCTCGGTGTTAAAAAGCCGGTTTATCAGCTGTATCAGGACCAGGGTGATGCTTTTTTTATCACTGCTGTCGGTAACTGCTGCTTTCTATAGTCTTTAGTGCTTTTAGAGACACTTCAGGTGTTTTAACCACACGCATGTTTAACACAGGCTCAGGCTATTTCAGGAGTCTGTCTCTAGTGTCATTTTCACGCAGTACAAAAGCAGACAGCTGTTCTTTATCTGCAGCCTGTTCAGTCCTGAAACAGCTGTTGTCATCTCTCTCTCTGTTGGGGTCATATTGACTCGGTGTCTCTCGCTCTCCTGGGTCAGGTTGCCCTTTGTGGAGCCAAGTTGCCCCTCTCTCTGTTCCCTCTGGATTTTCAGACTTTCACCAAAAGTTCTCGCACATTTTCCTTCAGCCGACACGCCGACCTACAGTTTAATCACGTCATATCGCTCTCTGCCTGTACTTCCTGTCTCGCTCTCCCACTCAGTCTCCTCATTTTCCCAAAGCACTTAAAATAGTAAGACAATGTGCCAAATCTGTCCTGAGGAAAACCAGCTGGAAACATGACGCCTCAGCCCAGCTTCAGCCTGCAACTGCTGCTGGTTACTGATTTCATAACACACTAATATGCTTGATTACCTCACAGATATACGTGACTTAATGGAAGTGTGTGCGTGTTCCTTATTTTTCTGGTCATTTTGTAAAAATAAAATATTTTTCTCTGTCGGTTTTATTCAAGCGCTACCACAGAGTCTGTTATTTTATATTTCTTACAGCAGATTATGTAAAGTGCTGTTAGCATCACACACAGAGCGACAGTAGCCTCGTTAATGGGAGATTTAACAAGTCTGAATAAACTGGATTTGTCTTTGCTGTTTAAGTTTCATGTTTTGTTTTGTTTTTAGTTTCATATAAACCTTTTCAGTGTTTTTGAGCCTCATAACTTCAGAAGTACAGGAGATGTCCACATGATATTTTAAGTTCTGATAAAACTGCCATGCTGACTCCAGTCATCTGGATTTTGTTTGGCGTTTAATCAGCACCAGTATTGTTCTTCTGCTCGTGCTCTGACGATAAAATTTTGCATGGCTTTGTGAAATACACAAAACTTATTGCACGATAACATTTTTATTTTCAAGCTTTTTATTTTCAGTTGTGCAGATTTAAACCTGCGTGCTGTCGTCCTCTCTGCGACGTTTAGAAATAAAGACGTGACCCCGGTGCCTCAGATTTCACTTCATTCTTCAACAACAGAGCTCTGTGCTGTGTGATATTGTCTGCCTGTGGGTGACACCAAGTGCAAAGCGATACACCAAATATGTTGCTGTCAACACGTTAACTGCTGATCTAAATCTGGCAGCAGTAGTGATCGTGCCTCAGTTAACACATTCAAAGAAGGAGTAAATGTTTCTCAAACTGGTTACAGACACCAGTGCAGTCGTTTTAGAATAGAATAGAATAATCCTTTAATTGTCCCACAAGGGGAAATTTGATATTAACATCAGCTTTTCACACCCGCAGAGGGGAAGACGGTGCCGGTGGAGAGCAAAAATGGAAAGAGGACAGAGGGAGGAGGCGGAGGAGATGCAGGTGGAGGCCCAAAGTACTCCGTGTTCACCTGGTTTGTGGTCCTGGGTCTCCTGGGAGTCTGGAGCTCTGTGGCCGTGGTCTACTTCGACATCGTGGACTACGACACCGTGATCGGTAAGTTGGAGGGCGATGGAACCAGACACGTGATTGATTCAGTGCCCCATTTCCTGAAGCTTTTATTTTGAAGGCACGCAGACTTTGAACAGCTAAAACTAGCTTGTTTTCTGGCAGAAAGAGAGAAGTGGTTAACATGCATCATTTGTGGTTGTTTTGCAGAAGTAAAGCAGACATTCAGCTATTTCAAATGCCTCATTTTAATCTTCCTCCTGAATGAAGATGACATGCAGATTATCCCATGGTTATAAATGTGAGCTCAGGTGAATTGCTCAAAGTGTGAGAGCTCCACACACTACTTCAGTCAGCAAACATGATAAATAGAACATCTCACCAAGCAGCAGGCCGTGTTTAGTAACAGCACTCCACGTTGGTCTTTATTTACGGTCACATGCAGTGAAAGTGGGATTGTGTGATAATCTGTCTGTTCAAATATCGAACTCTGAGGCAGCGCCTGGAGTTCAAAACGGTCCAAATAAGTGATCAGCGTGGCCGTTCTCCCGGGTGTTACAGTAAAGTTTAACATCCACGAAGAAGAGGAAGGAGAAGTTCACTTAAAATTAGATTGTCTTTATCCCAGAAGTTGGGAAATTATTGTCGTGTTTGCAGCGTTTACACACCGAGTGGATTTCTGAAAAAAACGACACAAAATTCCAACATTTTTTGTCGAGTGGACATCAAGCGATGATGTCATGATGTTTCCAAACATGAAAATGAGGAAACAGATTCTGTGCTCATGAGAAAGCTGGCTTTTTAGTTTTTCTAATGACAGATCGGCTGGCAGAGGCACCCAGTGAATGACCCACGGCGGATTCAAACCCAGGCCTCTGCTACAGCCTCACAGTAGATCACCTGATCACTCACCTGATCACTCCAGAGCACTAAAGCAGCTCTCAGATCAGTTTTCCTGTGTGTGAAAAGACGCTTTCCTGCCATTTCACCAGGCTCTGCGTTTTAGATGACTCCCGTTTATCTCGATCAGATGCTTTGATAACAGATTGATGTCAGATTGATAAACGCCTTATCTTTTATCTTTCACTTTCCTGCCTCTTTGCTGTGTTGCTTCGTCACTGTGCTGCTTCGTCACTGTGCTGCTTCGTCACTGTGTTGCTTAATAATTTTTTACAAATTTGCTCCCAAACTATAAAAACTTAGTTATGAGTTAAATAATTTAACTTCGGTTGGTACAGACAGCGCGACAGGCCCGAGTGGCCCAGCCCAACATGTCTTTTCTGACCCTGTATCATCGCTTATCCTGAACCCTGACGCAGAGACGGGCACATGTTAGGACTTTACGCAGTTTTACCTGTCAACCTGAGCAATCACCATGCTGTCCACTAATCAGGTTTATCTCTCAGCTGTGGGCTCACCACAGTGGATCATGTCATGGAGCATGTCACAGTTACATCTAAATGTGACAAGATGACAATCCTTAGCAGTCTTTTTCTTCCTTCGGGTTCGTCTCCAACGTCCAAGCAAAAAAAGCAGCGTGAGAATGTTTGTGGAGTCCCGCTGTGTGTGGAGAAGAAGACATGCATCTGTTGGCCTATTTGGTTTGGTTCTCAGCAGCGTTTCTGCCTGGATCTCGAGCGTTCACACACACTGAAACAAAATGTCAAAGTGATGGTTTTTGTACAGGAACCCGGCGACATCTTCATGTGGTTTGATGCCGAGTTTTCACAGCGTCTTCCTCTCAGTCAGACGTGCACAAACACGGCATTTCAAAAGTACAGTAACATTTTGGTCTGCGTGCACAAAGGAATGCATTCCACACACATACATGCTGTGATTGAACAATTTAAGTAGCAAAAGCATGATTTTAATGTGCTGTTAGCTGATTGTGGGGGGCCCTGAATGTCTGCAGCTTAAAGCAGTGCTGCTTTTTGGTGTGCATACCAAAAGGAGTGAGACAAGCGGGAGGAAGTGATCTTGTGGCCTGGAAATACACATATATATACGTTTGCTGTGGTCTGTGGTTGGTTGGGTTATTAAGAGCTTTCAACCTGCCGTACTATGTTATTGTCAGAAAAGCCTTAAGGTACAAAAAGCTTGTCACCCGAGCCCAGGTTGGAGTCCGTGGAGCTTTGGGCGACCTCCAGAGAAAACGAACCCCAGATAGACCAAACCCCAAAGAGCCAGAGGGAAGTTTGTTGAAATGTACACTCGCTATACTTTTGGTCATATTTTACAATCACTACAGTTTCAAGATGACTGAATATGAAATACAGCCACCATTTCCTCTTCTGTTTTTGAGTTACTGAGTTCAGTTATGGTCAGTAAAGTTGTTTTATGGGGATTTTTTTGGTTTCGTTTCTTGTGCTCTGACTATTTTTTAGTCACGGCAACTTTGCTGTTTGATCACATAGTTCTGATCAGTTCATTGTTGAGTCACAGGTTGTGCCAAATTTGAAGAAATTTCTGCAAAGCAGCCCTGAGATATCAGTCCCAAAATAAGACTGGAAGGTTAAGCTTCCAGGTAAAAGAACGCCTTCCGTAAAATCTGCACAGGAAACGCTGAAACCAGGAGACGGCTGCCACCTGTCGTAACTCGCACATCTGAAAGCAACGAGGATGCGTGACAATGCAACAGCGGACTGATCTCAAGACCCTTGTTCGACTTCTTTGTGGGAAAACGAGTTTTTCTTTAAGGGGAAAGGTAATGACAGTGAAGGCAGCAACTCTGCTGTGTCACAGTGCAAACTGATCCTCATCTCAAACTTCCCTCCGTCAGACTGATAAACGACTTCGTATCTGTAGACTTCATGTCTCCATCGTGCACACACGTCGGCCACAGCTGTGAACAACTTCCTGTTGAGATAACTGTGTCAGCTCTCAGTTACGAGGTGTCATTGTATGGAAATGATAACCACAGTGAGACAGGCCAGCTGTAACTGAGACGTGAGCCCCGTTTGCTTGACTCTGCTTCTGTACAGCAGTTTGGATCAATTCACGCCGTGAGCTGCACAGCACGCAGGGATTCAAACGGCAAAATCCTGTCAGTGTTTCAGCCTTCTTCAGACAGATGCAATGAAGATTGACAGGAAAGCGGAGCGAGAGAAAGACATGCAGCAAAGGGCTGCGGGTCGGACTCAAACCCGGGCCGGCTGTTCTCCGGTTGTATGGCATATGGTCGCCCGCTCACCAACTGAGCTAAACCGATGGCTGATTCAGTGTTTGTGTAAAGGAGAGATAAGGTGAGACTAGTGGATATGTCAAGAAAGAAAGAAAGGACTCAAAAAACGCTGAACACTGAACACATCGTCATGTGGAAGGTTAAATCCTGTCCCTACAAATACTGTGTGTGTGTGTCAGAGCTGTATGAAGCAGGAAACCCCAATCTTTAAGAGTCTAACCGTGCTTTAAAGGCCTCTGAAATGTACGGCGCTTTGTGCTGTTAGTTAGCTGAGGGTGACCATAATATCGACCAGTGATTAAAAAAAAAAAGTCTTAAATTGATTAGTATTCTAGTGCCGACTACAGGAGCAACGTTTAAATATCCAGTGTTTTAAACTGGCTGATTTCCCCTTCAGAGTCATCACTCCATGCACCTCTGCACCGCGTCATTCAGATTGTTCCCTGGAGCTTCAGGGCTGAAGGGGGTGCCAAGGGGTGCAAAGTTTTTTTATGACCAATACCGAACTCTGATGAGTTGCTGGTTTTTCTCTCGGTCGTCGTAATCATGAACAGATTTCCCTGGTATTTGTTCTGTGTAGTTGTTTATGAGCTGTTAAACATGAAGATAAAATCCAGTTTAAAATCGGTCTTGTTTTATTGACTTTGTGTCGTTCCAAACCCGTGTTGGCAACAGAGAAGTTACAGAGCGCCCCCTGGTGGAAAAACCATCCAACATCAACATTCATAACGTGGTTTGAAGGGTGTTTCTCCTGTCTCTTCCTTACTTTTTTCTAGTTTTCATTGACCAGTCGTTATAAATAAAGATACTAATGTATTGGCAGACGGCTAATATCAGCCTCTACGCTGATATATCTGTCGGAACCCAGACAGTATAACGTCGCCAATGTCAACACCAAGTGATCAGAATTAAATGCTTCTCAAACTGGAGGTGAGTGATTCAATAACCACCAATGGGAGTGATGGATGCCACTGACTGACTTATGAGGGTGCGTTAAATTAGAGGGTAGACTAGGCAACTGAGTTTGGGATTTTATGCTAGTGACTGACCGCCAGCTACAAAAATATGTAAGATATCAGTTCATTTATGCACTTTGCATATTTGCCGTTGCAAGAGGTAATCTCCCAATAAATCTAGAGCTGCTTGACTGTAACAGAAGCCATAAAACAGATATATTAAAATGTCTTTTTAATAAACTGATTTCCTTGAACATTAATAATAATTCAAGTAAACCGATAAATAATTAAACCAGTGCAAACTGAACTACATCTGCCTTAGTGGCACAGTGATTATTTCATCTCATTATCTTGTTTTAATAATCACTGGATCAATTGCACAGCCCGTTGTAAATTTCAAATTTCTGCAAAGTTTTTTTTTTTTTTTATATTTAGAGGTTTGTGCCCAGTAAATTTGTTCACTAAGTTTCGATTATCTGCCTCAAATCCTGCTGAAGCGTCCTGTGAGGTCTGACAGGGGAACATTTACTAAAAACAACTCTTAATGTTATCCCTATTTGCACCTGCTCACCGCCCATCGTTGGCCACGCTAGCACAGTCTTTGCTCGCCACCTCACCTCTCTGCAACTTTTTCCTTTGTCCTGAAATTGAAATTCAAGTTGATGGGTCACCAATTTTGACAGTTTAAATAGGAGCACAGAGCAAAGTCAGGTGTGCTGGAAGTGGTGGGAAAGTGCACAAACAAACAACTTTATTGGGGACAGCTGCCGTTTTTTGCTTTTGTGGCCAGAGTCACAGAGATTGTGGTTGCACTTGTTTTTGCAGGTAGCACACATCGTGTGTGTGTGTGTGTGTGTGTGTGTGTGTGTGTGTGTAGGTTTGTTTTTTCTAATGCTGATAACCATCGTTCAATAGTGTGACTCACAGGGCAAACCGGTTTAAAACGTGGTCGGGGACAAAAACAAGTCTGCTGCTGCTGCCTAAATGAACCGAACTGCATTTTGTAAATAAGAAAAGACGATGAATGTGGCATAAAAGGGTTGTTTAATATCTGTAAGGCAAAATGTCTCTGACTTCACAAACTGCTCTGACAAGGATGAGACTGGCAACTGAAAGCAAAATGAATGGTAAAGCATTACAGGCTGATATCTCCTCTCTGCATCGGGATCTGTTTAGGGGCAGGGATAGCTCAGTAGGTAAAGCGGTTGCCCCATGATTGGAAGGTCGGGGGTTTGAATCCACTGAGCAAGGTACCGTCCCCACACACTGCTCCCCGGGCGCCCAATGGTGCTTCACTGAGTGAATGGGTTAAATGCAGAGAGGAATTTCCCCACGGGGATCAATAAAGTATACATTATTATTATTATTTAATAAAAACCCGTCTTTATTTGCTGTGTAAACAGTGCATATGCGATATGTTTACATCCTGGCCCTTCACAATAAAAGCCTCTCACTTTGCTGGAGGTGTTTCACTGTGAAGCGGAAACATAAACTCACATCATGCACATCTTTGTAATGACTGTGGTGATCTAAACAGTGACTGTGCAATGCTTTAACCTCCTGTGGCCTCTCTGTCTTTCTCCCTCCTCTTCTTCCTCTTCTCTGTGTTATCTCTGCACGCAGCCAGAGCTAAGGAGTTTCGTATGAACTTTTCTGAAGTTTTACAAGGTACGGTCTCAACATTTAACCTGCCATAACTACTCATCTCCATCCATCGTATTACACCCTGAATTCATCAGAGCCCACTGTGACTGCAAGCTGGAGGTGGAAGAATCAAATTTCTGTTTTTAAAATTGTTTAAAATGAAAAATGAACTTTAAAGCTTTCAACAGAATGTGAACAAACAGCAGCTGAGAAGAGAGTTTAATTAGAGGCAGAGCTCTGCCAGATTGTACAGTGAGTTAATGGAAAGGAAGTTACATTGGTAACTACGGTTCTGTGAATTCCTGGGTGACTTTCAATGGTGGTAAACGAGGTGGTTACGTCTCCTTGTGCTTCACACATGTAAACAAAGCCGCATGTCTGAGTGTAGGCCACCTGCGCATGTACACTGTTGGTTACCACGTGGCAGCCAACATCCAGTCTCCATACCAAACACTCCAGGTGAGCAGCACGGCTGTTGTCCAGCAGAGCTGTAGTTATCTGCATGACTTCCACTCTGTTTCATTCACTCCTGACGCCTGGGCTTCTCTTATTGATCTGAGTGACTCTGCTTAAATCTTATCTACGAGGAGACATGTCTACCTCGTTTACTGTCGCGGGATGTCAGGAGGGAATGAAACAGAACCTTTATTTAACTCAGCAAGGATAGGTTTTTATTGAAAATGAAATGAGGGTAGCTAAACAGAAAGTTAAAAGGTTAAGTGAGCAGCTTACTGTCTGGTAAGCTTCGGCCTGGTGGTGAATCTGTTTGTGTGGCCTGCTCTCTGAGCTGTCAGCTGTAGAGGTGTCTGGCTTCTCTTTAATATGATGGAACTAAATGGCACCAACCAAACTCGCTGGTCGAAGCAGCAAGAACGCATTTAGAGGTGCTAAGTTGTAGTGGTCCAGCTAATTGAGAGGCCCACAAAATGAAGCAGCAGCATTTTAAATGCTTTCGATTTGTGGTTTGAGTTGAGTCAGGGTCTGATGGGGGGGGGGGCTGGTTTCTGACAGACATAATTCTCCTCATCACCACATCCTTCCTCTTTTAACAGAGCCACTTCTTCTGTGCACTTTAACACACTGATACATGCTTTTATTTTTGTGACCATTTTTGCCTTTATTTGATAGAGCAGCAGTGAAGCACAGGCATGAAAGGGGGGAGAGGGAGAGAGCAGGGAGACGACACACAGCAAAGGCCCACGGGTCGGGCTCAAACCCAAACTCAGGCCACCGCATTCCATCGCCACCTGCTTCACATATTTATCACTGCTGTGACTCTGAAACCCAACAATGGTGTTTGGACCAGCTGTGTGACAGCATCAGACAGAAAATGTAAAACTAGACCGAAGGCCTGATTCACTAATATGTGCAGCTAAACCATAAAGAAACACTGACTAATTATTTAACCCATGCTACAGAGAGATGAAAAACATCAAAAACACACTTTGTTACATTTTTCTTCTTCCTTTTTCACCATCTGAGCTCTTTTAGTAACATCCTCTCATTACATCTTCTTCCTCTGCTGTGGGTTAATGGCACCAAATCGAGAACTGATACCATCTTAACAAAACTGGTGAATGTAAACCATGGATGGTGTAGAGACAGATGGAGCCACCATGATGTCAGCCCAGAGATGAGCATTTTTCCTTTCCTTTGATTTTTTTTTTCTGGCGATTTGAAACAGAATCCGACTCTTAGGATAACCAAAATTTACAACAAGGGCTTACAGTTTTATTCAGTATGATCCAAGACGAGTGGCACATAGAAAATATGAGACAAAGAGAACTTTAAAGTGTTACAGTTCACTCTGGTAGTTGCATCCACAAACATTTTCATGTTTTTAGAATTTGTTGGTCTACCTTCATCTCCTCCTCTTCCTTCTCCAGGTAAACTGACGGCCTACGACACAGACGGAGACGGAGACTTTGACGTGGAGGACGCCAAAGTTCTGCTCGGCAAGTCTGCTTTAATTTTGCTGTTTGCTCCCCGCTGCTCTGCCTGCCTGATGTGGTTTACAGATGTGTGACAGTGCCTCGGATTTAGAGATTAACCCGTCAAACATAAACTGAGCTTAAAACCAGCTGAAACATCACAGGAAGCCACAAAGCTCAGGTTTAACACAGAGTCAGCAGCATGACTCGTGTGGGGGGCACGAGTCCACTCTCTCATATTAAATGCTCTGTATTATTTTAGGCTGTTAACTCGTGATCTGATCTTCCTCATAGCACTTTGGCATTCATATATTTAAAATGTGTTTTTGTTTTTTCCCCATCTTGTTTTCTTGATGCCTGCTATGATGGAAGGACAGTAATGCATCTGAGTGCTATTTGCTAGTGGCGAACATCATACATAGAGCAAAAACACGTGAGATAGATGGTGCCATAAAACAGGGGAAGCATGCAAATATAAAGACGATTACTGCGGAACTGCAAAAAAAAAAAAAATGAAAATGAGCTCCAGCTCAGGGCCAGTTTTTAAATGTCCATCCTTAGAACAAAGAAGTGCATCATTTATTGTATCAGTGTCCCTGCAGGTCGTTACAGAAGTCTATGAAGTATGAATTTATAAACCAAGAGAAGAAAGTCTTAAACGGTTGTGTATTCCATGAGACACAGCAGTTGTGTTGTCATGTTTCAGGGTGTAGTTACGTGGCGTAAATGTTGATTTTTGATTGTCGGCTGGTTGTTTGGGAAAAAGTGAGACAGTCAGTATGGGTTCGATCTCCAGCATGAAGAGAAAGTGATGTAGGCTTTTCCCACAGGAGAGGAGGACGTCATGGTCAACCTTGTTCAAGTAATTAGTAAACAGACATCAGCTGAACATCTGGATGTTATAAGAATTGGCCTTTTTGTACGTTGTCATAGTTCTACTTCCTCTTTCATGGTTTTTGGTAGGTGTAGAATCACAACTTTAACCTTTAAGCATTAACACATGGTCCTTAATTTAATCCACAGAATCTTCTCTGGTATATAAAAACAAAAATATTATATACATAATAAAAATATTCTATAAATTATATATTACAGATACATTAATACAAATCCGTAAATCACAAAAAGATAGGGTCATTCGGTAGGCGCTCGGGCTCGAGCTGCTACTCCTGGACGCTTCTAAGATTGGGTGGTTCACTCAAGTCTTACTGGGTGGAGACCACAGGGCGCGCTGGAGACATTATGTGTCTCAGAGGGCTTGGGACCGGTGAAGGACGTGCCTGAGGAGAGGTCAAGGAAAGGGAGGTTCAGCTCGCTGCCCCCATGACCTGGAACAACATAAGTAGAAAATGGAAGGGGAGATAAACGTCCTGTAGAGCCAAGGAGTTTCACAAATCCTGCACAATAAACAGAGAAAATCACTGATCAGAGTGCTGTAGGGATTAATACCCTGTTAATATTTCTATACCTAACTAGAACTAGAAAACCAGAGTATGTTCCCTCATTTCCACTTAAATTTAGTGTATTGAGGTCTCAGAAGGGCCTTAAACACCACTCATTATTTCACTGGTTCAGATTTAGCACTTAGTGTTAGGTTGTTTTCACAAAACCTCGACTTGGCTCACTTTTAAACAATTAAAGGATTGTGAACATTTGTGACTACTAGAGCGGCCTTTTTTACGCAGCTGTCTCCAGTTTGAAAACAAGGGTTTAAATCAACCAGGGCCTGAACAGCACAGCCCGCCTCTGATCTTCAGGTAGAAATCGATCTGCTGCAGCTGCAGGGATCATTTTCTGTTTGCATGATTTGTAGCTTATCTTTGGACACTTTTCTTTGAGTTTCTCAACAACTCTCATTGCTTACCTTCAACAAAAGCAGAACTTTCCATTTGAAACCTTCTGTTTATGTATCTCAAAGATCAGTTTACCTGCTCTGTCTTTCACTTCAAGGATGATTTTTATCTTATTATTTATGAAACCGAGCGCTTTTACTTTTTTAGGTTTCTGTTGTCAGTAAACTGAACACAGTGTGGTGCAAGCCCGTCAGTTCATCTTCTGTCTGATCTGAGCCATAGTAGCTACTGGCTTTAAGCAATGTGGGTGGGGCTTGTGGGAAATGACCATATCAGGTAAAACCCTCCTTGTGACATCACACAGATCTAAGAGTAGAAAAAACTGTGTGAAACTGAGTGTTTAGATCAATCTGCTGAAACTTTGTTTAAAATAAACATCCAGAGTTTGAACAGGTGATATATGACAGGAAACAAGAAATGTATTTAGTCTTTATTTTGATAGGGCCAGGCATGTAGAAAGCATTGTAACTTCCTGTAAATAACAACAGAGTGTTGATAATATCCACTGGCAGTAAGAAGTCTTAATGGGAAGCTGTGTAATAGATGTCGTGTTTGAAGTAGACTTAGCAGGAACATGGCCGCCTCAGTTCCTTTTTATTGACCAGACAGCGTGTCAGAGGTCACCTGACGTGGTTGAGACAGGAAGTAAAATCTTTATTAAATGTCTATAATTCATCTTTAACTCACTATCTTTCTCTTGTCCCATCTCATCACCCTGTATTTATTTCTTTTACCATACTTTTTTGTTCCAGTTTACTCCCCCGTCCATCCTCCCGCCATTGCATCATTTCCACTTCTTTTCCTTTATAATTTCCTCCTTTGATCCCCTCTGCACTTCCACCCTTCCTTTTTCTTCTCTTCCTCTCTCTTCCGTCAGGCCTGACCAAAGATGGCAGCGGTAGTGCGAATGCCGAGTCGCTCGAGGAGGTTCTTAATATTTTAGCTGAGGAGGGCTCTGATTGGATCTATGGCTTCTTCACCTTCCTTTATGACGTAGTGTCCTCACCCTTAGAGCCGGGTGAGGAGGAGGAGGAAGCGGCGGCATCCGAGATGATGAAGGAGGAGGAGGAGGAGGAGGTGGAGGAGGGCGGGACAGCCTCCTCGGATGACGGGGAGGTTAAAGGGGTCATACTGGACCTCCAGAACCAATAGGAGGACAGGAAGCAGAGACACAGGCGGTAGGGAGGCTGCCTGGTCCCGACCAGACCGGGATGTGCTGTAGCCCAGTATGACTGGAGGAGGCCGAGCAGGGCAGACTGGTCTGAGTTTTTATTTAATAAATCAGAAACATCACAAGCAGGAAGAACTGAAGGCTGAAGTGATTCCAGATAACAGTTGATCTACGGGGCTGATTCGTTTGTTTGACATTAACAGATTTTCTCCATCAGATAAAAACATCCTGTGAGGTCAAAGGTCAAACGGTAAAGCAGGTCCTAGTGTTAACTGTCCTAGTGGCAACTGGAGGAAAACTATGAGAGAAACTCATTTTTAGGGACGATAACAAGTTCAGTTTAAAAAAAGTTTTATTTTAACCCAGCTGTTACCTCCACTCTCATTCATGATAACATTTTCAAACAGACAGAAGACGTAACTGAACAAAATGTAAACATGAAGTAAGAAACAAAGAATGAAACAAGTGCTTTAGTGCTGTAGCTGTACCGTACGGAGGGTCGAAAGTGCCAGGATAGCAAAGTAAACAAGCTAGTAAATAATTCACAATATAAAAATAAAATACTACAAGACACCACTGACATCCACTCAAAGGGAAACAAATAACAAATAATACAATGGAAAAATTAAAACTAAATTTATTAAAAAGGGAAAGTAATTATTGTCACGTTTTCGTTATTAATTTCTGTATAATTTAAGATGCATTCAATGGTGAAATATTTAATATATTATTCATTTAATTTGTTAATTAATGTTTAAATTTTTTGTTCTCTGTGGCAGCGTTACAACATTATGTAATATAAATTCAGTTATCCTAAAATATCTGTCATCAAATTCAAAGACACGATCTTTGATGTCACAGAGGGCATTTATGGTCTTTATTCACCTTTATTTTTCTCATTTTTATACGCAGCATAAATGTGTTTGCCTTTCGAAGTTTTACGAATTATTTTAGCGTAAAGTGCTGGTGCAGTTTCCAACATTTACTTATTTTTGTAAATACATTTGTGCATTGCTGTTAAATGTAATGTATTTGAGCCCATAAGCTGTTGTGATTATTTTTTCTGCAGTAAGCCTGATTCAGAGGATTTAAATCTGCACACTGCTTGTCTACGTTTCGGTAACAAAAAGCAGAAGTGTGACCTGAGCGTCCGTCACGTAGTTTCGTTTGGGTCACTTTTTAAATCTTTATGGTGATGTAGCTAAAACTGATCAGAAATCTGTAGTTGAAGCGGGTTTTGGTCCTTATTCGTGGTGTGTGCTTCTGCATTGTTATGTATTGTTTATGACTTATTATACCCAAGAGGTCGGCTCTGCCAGCAGTGACGTTTCTCTCTCCTACCGTTCTCCTCCTAAAATTATGTCAGTAGGACCCAGAAAATCAGCCAGTCGTGGCCACTGCGGCGTCGGTGCAGTCGAGGGCAGGTCATGTCAGGTTATGGCACCATCAGGTCTGACATTAGTTTGCAGTCATTTCATACCAGTGGCACACACTCCATGCAGAAACATAACTCTGACTTTTGTGAGGTCACTCGGGAGTTTTCAGGGTTATAAAGAAGGTTCACTGCTTGTGGTAACTTGTGCTGCTGGCCTAACCAGCTTCACAGCAGGTTATTGTTGAGATAAGAGATCAACTGGTATGAAATCACCACCTCTCACAAAAATCCTGCCGTGATCCCTCAGAACTCAGAGCGTGATTGTAAGAGGACCAAAGGTTTTTAGAGAGAGTCTGAAGTCTTTGTCCTTCCCCGATGAGCCGCTTTGTAGGAGCAACTTTAAACTTCTTAGGCGTAAAAACAATGTTAAAATAGAGCACTTATCACTCGTATGTGTTGACTTCTTTCTTTGCTTGTTCCCAGTTTATCATCAGCAGGATTGCAGCTGAAGGTCTGCTTTCTAAACCCTGCACAGGTTTAAACACCAAGAGGAAATATCTCACATTCATTTAACGTAATACTAGCTGTAACTGTGTCATCATGAGAGCTGTGATAATATTGACTCTGTTAGCTTACAGTCCTTCCTGGCTTTAAATAAACTTTATTAATATACATCATATACACACACGCTGCTTTTGTCTTTGTTTGGAAAGTCGGTCGCTCTGCAGCCTGCAGACCTGTCCATGTTTCTGATTGGTCAGATGCTGCATCTGAAAAAAGCTCTGTTCCCCGAGGCCTGCACTACACAGCAGGCTCAACATAGCCAGATATCTTCACCTTATCTGGCGTCAGTTAACCTAACATCAGCTCTCAGGTGGTTATCAACCACTGCTTGTGTGCTTTGTCTTATTAACACTTAGTGTTTTACAGGCAGAAAAATATAACACAAATGTGCGCATCTTATGTTTGACCTCTCACCTCTGACCTTTGGATCACTGATTGGGCTTTTTTGTGTTCAAAGCTGCAGACGATTACACCTTACGTAACCTAGAGGATGCAGGTCATCTGTGATGAGAAATGAAATAAAGTGCAGATCAAAGACGCATTAATTATTTTCTATACGCTGGCCTCGTACAGCCAGGCTTCGCCAATTATCAACAAAAAATGTGGACAGTGAACAGATTAAATTGTTAATTTATAAATTTTCTAAAATATAAACTTGTAAGTGTTTGAACTTCAAACCTTCGTATTATATAATATTGTAAAGAAGGCACAAGAGCATCTTCACCTCAGTTATAATTTGCTTTTAGGGGGTGACCATAAGGATGATATGTCCTGAAATAAAGGCAATGGGTTTTTGTTATCTCATTTAACAGCAGTGTCTTTAAATAGTCCTGTTATTATTGAAAATTTTAATAGTGAATGTCTTTTATGCATGACTGAAAGTCTGATTAACAACCTGTTAAGATATTCTAAGGAGCTGGGAAAGAAAAGCGTCTGGACTTCTTTAGGGGTTAAAAATCTGGGACTTTCCACCAGTTGCTGTTAGAACTGAAGAAGCTTCTCGGATGAAACGTCTTCAAGAAAACTAAAGAAGTCTAGACGCTTTTCTTTCCCAGCTCCTTAGACTACGATGACCTGGATGACTGAGAACCTTCACAGACAGCCTGTTAAGATCTCAGTCTGATTCCTCTTCAGGTTCAACAAAATTTCCTCTGTGCAGGAAAAACCTGCACGAGCATAATTTGTTTCTTTATTTGTGTCACAGCTGATTGTATTTACCTTTCCTTTTAATTGTGTGCATCGGTTCAGATGATAAGAAGTTAAAAAAACATGCTCTGAGGGGGGACAGGCTGAGGAAAGGTAGTGTACAGAGACTGTGTGTTTGTGTTTGTGTGAGGTCACATCCAGCCGTGTGCTCACCTGACAGGTGTGTCTGCTTCTTAAACCCTGTAGAGGAGCAGAAAGAGGTGAAGAAGAGAGGGAAAAGGAAAGGTATCTGCACGACTCCGTTTGATACTGAGTGACTAACTGAGCACATAACAGCCTTAACTCTCAAACTATCTGCCTTACTGTTACTGAGTGAGGACTTTATTTTGTGGCTCTGTTTGTGTTTCTTTGTCTATCACCGATATTCTGAAAATGCACTAACACCATTAAATACAGTAATGTTTTTACTTGTTTTACTCGAGATTAACACTCTCAAAGTTGTGGATACACCCCCAGCTTTGACTGAAGTTTTACAAGATCACTGAAGTTGTTTCAGACCAGTGATGATGATGATGATGATGTCACGATAGCCAGAGTCAAAAGAGAGACTCTCTGTCCCAGAAGTCACTCTGAGATGCCACTGTCACTCACACACACCTGGAATCTTCCCCGTTTTCTTTTATTTTCAAGTTTTTGTTGTTTGCACTGCTTGCTGCGCTAGTCTGGCTTTCTGTTATCGGCATGTAGACCTTCACTATCAAACTCTCTGATTTGTTTGCCCTCCTAGAAGATGAGCTGTTAAAGGCCACTGATGCTGAGGTTAAACTCCCAGAAGGTAGTGATCCCTCTGTGTGGGTTTGTGCCGGAATATTTGGTAATACTTTGTGTCATGGGCTGTTTTTCCCTCTGTGTATTATTAGTAGAGATTACAGGAGAGGCTCCTGATAAGAAGAACATGACTCGAGGTACTAAAACCTGCTGACTGCATGTCCAGAGTGTCCTGTAATGTGTTTAATTTTATATTCAAAGAATGCAGAAAGTGTGATTGTTAGGAAAAAAGTGCCATAGAAATCAGAAAACTTAAGGGCCGTCCACAACTTTGAAGTGAGTGATTGAAGCAACTGCCAGTGACAGCAAAGGGTACCATTAAATAACACATGCTAGGATGGTAAACATGTGAGTTATTTAGGCAACCGGAGCCTCGAATGTCCGCTGTGACCATCAGTCAGTTATACTTATTGTGGTCGCCCATTTAATCAGTTAAAATTTGGCTGATATCAGTAAGGTTATCTTCCCTTGCACCCCTGGACTGTTTCCATCACTGCTGTTTTTTAGATCTCTCACTGGACATCCCTGGAAGTGGCTACTTGCACTTTCTGTGATTTCACCACAGTCTTCTAACTTTTGCAGAGCAGACACCAAACTTCTGCTTCAAACTGACCCAAATTTCATGTCGTAGATCAAAGCTGGTGATAACTACTGGGTCTCCTGCTACAACCAAGAGACTAAAAGAGCTATTCTGACTCAAAGAGTCTATTGTGTCCAAGCCCAAAGCTAGTCCATCATGAGCACGACTTTTTATTCCATTTTTCAAGTTGCGCACCATCAAATTCAACTCCCAGAGGAAGACTATTTGAGACAGACTTTACTGTAAAGTCCCAACTGTTCAAACTGAACAACATTCAGAGGAAAACACCTGAACTGGGAATCTGTGTGACAAATCGACTTGTTTTTTTTTTTTACATTTTTGCCTCTTAAGATGTTGCCCACCTACAGCACTATCCCACATAGGAAAATTGGTATGGCCCGGATCTGGCCCACACAATGTGCTTACACATGGCTCACATACCGCAAAGAATGACGGCCCTTTGGTGGCCCAGATCTGGTTTGCCAGATGTGGCCCACACATGGGCCAGCACAAGGCCAGTTTCAGACACACTGGTGGTCCTGTGCTGGCCCATGTGTGGATTACCTCTGGCAAACCTGATCTGGGCCACCAAAGGGCCATCATTCTTTGCGGTATGTGGGCCATGTGTAAGTTGTGTGCAGCCACGGGCCAGTTGTAGACACACTGCTGGCCCTGTGCTGGCCCAGAACAGTTTCAGCTCTGGCCCCAGATGTCAGCCTAATGTGTACCTTAATCAAGCCATGTAATAACAACATGTGCCGGAACATAATAGTGCAAAAGTAACTCTGTTCAGACAGTGAATGGACTGATTCTTATATAACGCTTTTCTACTCTCTTGGATTACTCAAAGTGCTCTATACAACATGCCACATTCACCCACTTTCTCTAAACTGAGTGCTTCCTAACTACCTAACGTTGGCTACCATAGCAGTATAGTATTGCAACATGGCATTTGGGTCTTCTAACTAAAATAG
>VUQG01034847.1:0-20132 GCA_015106755.1 Etia nguti
GAACTTACAGGAAACAAAGGAATGATGACTGAGGTGCAGATAGAGAAATTGGGATGAGGTGGAGTGGGTGTGTTAGACAGGTGACTGGGAGCAGACTGAGCGCCTCTGCGGGGTGGAAGCAGGGGTATAAGGTGAGCTGTAACACTGCAACCTCTGCCTAAAGAGATAAAGAAAAATAATCTAGCGATAACAGTTTGATCCAGGGAGGGTTTTTTTGTTTTTGTTTTTAAACTATTTTAAACTATTTGTTTACTCTCATAGATCCATTTCAGGCCACAGCTCCTATCCTACAATACCATTCATATGAAAATAATTATAAAAAATATTAATATTTTATTCAGGATAAAATTTTATGTGGCTAATTAATAGCTTTGTTGTGATACATGGCGGTGTTACAAAACAGTAAAAGTTATTTTGATGGGTAAAGACGTTCAGAAGGACAACACTGCATGAAAATCCCTCCTTCCTTTATCACACAGGAAATTAAGTAAGCAGGTAATCAGCTCACATGTCAGGTAACTGCTGCACGTTTGAGTTTTCTAGACATTTAAACGCGCGCTATGTGTTTACACATGATGTGCGAGTTCCAAGTGGATTTATCCCCGTGGTCTAACCAAAAGAGGGAGGAGAGTGGGCTTCTTGTGCTTCTGCCCCCTTTCAGTAGTTTCCTGTATGCTAGTCTCCCGGGCGGGGCTATGTGAAGCGGTATAAGAGGGGACATGGTCCGGAGGGTGGAGGGAGAGTCACCTGTGGACCTGCTGCAACACCCTGCTCCTCAGCCTCTAAACTGCTGCCTCCCGCTGGGACCTCCGCCCTCCCACTTCACCGCTACCAGCACCATGGATAGCTCCGGGATGCTCCGCGGGCTGCTGCTCGTCGGCCTGCTGTCCGTCCTGTGCCACGGCCAGGCACCACGGGAAGTCTCCGCAGAAGACTTTGGAGAAGAGAAACAAGAAGCAGCTGTAGACAGAGACCTGGTCAGTATCTGCAGAGCTGTGAGTTTATGGAGGATTGACACTTGGGATCAGAGTGAGTGAGGGACCAGTTTAATGACATAGTCTTAAAGACACGCAAAATAGCTAAGAAAAAAAAAATGATCGGTTTGAGTACAAACTCAAAATTCTGGATGGATGCTGTAAATTGCGGTATAAATTGTTTGTGAGGACAAATCCTCAAATCCACATGAACACAAAGGAATGTAGGATCCAAATAAACCGCATTTTATTTGCATGCGATTCTCTCACTTCCTCACTACTTAAACACAATCTGAATAAACAGAAGTAAAAGTCTGCAGACTTAAGCAATATTCCCGGATTTCCTATGACAGCAACTGTCATATCAGCTGCTTTTCTCTCTGCTGTATCTTTGGGTTTCAGTGGGCATGCATCTGCTCATCACATTTCTTTCTGTTTTTTTTTTTTTTAAATTATTATTATTTTGTGAAACTTAAGTGTGACTTACTTGATCCTCAATGGTTTCTGGTGGCCAAAATGTTGTGCAGTCCCATGTAAACTGGGTTGTCAATAATTACCAGTTTTTTCTCTGATCCGTGAATAATGATGAATTATGAATGAAATCAATATTTTATTAATAGAAAGAAAAAAGAAAGAAAAAAGTGACATTAAATTATACAACACATGTACTGCACAGCGAGTCGTTATGTTAATAATCATGCTGTAAATAATGTCAAACTGAGGGGTGATTATAAGTGTCACTTTTGTCTGTTTTGCCTGTTTATCACCCAAAAGTTTTTGCTTTGGTTAAATCTAGTTATGAACGTTTTACCACTTAGCATATGCTGTGTGTAAGCATAATAAACATAATAAACAAAAGCTTTAACCTACAGCTTTTCAGAGAGTTCAGTTCAAATTTAGTAAATTGTGTTCTTTCTATTTAATTGCATTTATATCCTTTGTCATGTGTCTAATTTTATAAATCTTTACTTTTTTCAACTGCAAACCTAAAACCGTAAACTCATAAATTCATGATTCATGTGATTCATATGAACGTTGACATGTTTTAGTTTACTGGAATAGTACAACCCCATAAAGTTACAGTGTCAAAAAAGTATCTCACTGTGGTCTTAGCAGTAACTCTGTAACATAATTTTGTTGTTAACATTAATAGCACTGACAGTACAGTGTTAAAAATGCTAACATGTTTAACATTTAACTCTAATCTGAGTAAAACTGACTGAAAAGGTATCACAGCTCATAGTGTAGCATTAGCACTCTGCACATCTGGACCAAATGTTATCTGAAAAAGAGTTAAATTCAACTCTATCACAGTTAGTTTAACACTTTTGTTTTTTATTGTGTATCTTCCGGCTTCATTAAAGAGCTTGAGCAAGAATAAATGTGCAAAAGTATCAAAAAGTGGATAAATATTATATAAATCTAACTTTTGCTGTTGTTCTCTGCCGAGCAGCTAGAGGCACTGGATGTTCTCCTGGGCAGAAATCATAATCAAGTCTCCTCCCCTGAGAAAAGAGGAAGCATCCCAATGGTAACGTCACTTTTTTTCAGTTTTAACATTGATGCACTGTGGCTCTAAGAACGCAATTTAGTCTCGACTTGTAAGATGAGTCATTAATATGTACTGCGTACATCACTCCACTGCCGTTTAATTAAATCCATTTGGAAAAGATACCTGCCACTAATTAAAAGATAACAAGGGAATGCCAACAACACTCTTTCATTCAGTGCAATTACAGACTAATCAAGGCTGCTGCCCAACTCCAATTAGCTCAGAAAGGGAAACTGAAAAGCTGCAAAAAGCTTTCAATCCTCCTGTCTCCTCACAGAAAATAAGTAAGCCTGTTTCCTGCAGGCCCAGCTGGAGGTAATGGATGGCATTTAATTACTGCACTGAAGAATGATTCATCTTATTCTTTCTGTTAAATAAATCTTACAAAATTAATAAAAAATTGAATAACTGTTCACAAAGTAATGAAGTTTTTGCTCGTGAATAACCGAATTAAAAATAAATATCCTCCCTGATAGATGTGAAAGCTCATTTTTCTTTTTGCAGCTGTTACTACATTCAAAGATAAATAAATGGACTCGCTCAGAATAGCATGTCTGTGTCATCCTGCTTCCCTCAGTGCGGGTTGGGGAACCGGTGTGCCATGAAGTACGGGCCTCGCATCGGGAAGCTCTGCGACTGTGGAAGAGGAGCCAACTGCAACTCCTACCTCCTCAAGTGCATCTAAACCGCTGGGGGCTTTCCTTTAGTTTCTCACCTCTGCAGGGCCAAACACACACAGCACAGCTCCCATAAACCAACCCAACCCTGTCATCATTTATATTCATAGTTGTTGTTTAAACAGTTGTTGCCTGAGGATAAGCATGGATTTTGTACTGCTGACAGTACTGAATATGTTGTGTTTAATGAAAATGTTTCATCTTCAATAAACACGTCAACATATAATTTGTTTTTTTGTTTATTCCTTGGTCCGTGTTGCTCGGCCTTTGTCATTCAAGCTCAAAATGGTACTGTGCTGTTTTTACACTGGAGATGAGAACACTTTGTATAAAGCTTGTTTGCATTCATTTTTATTTGCACCGCAGCCATTACACTACACAGGAAGTTTACTCAGCTGGAAGGACAGCACTGTGCAAATTCAAGCTCTTCATTGTAACTGGAGTGTGTCCAGTAACAATACACATTTATTCTTCAAGCAGATTCAGCTGGTGTGGTTTCAGAGGCCTTTCGGGCCAGTGGAGACTGGCTATGTACATTAATATATTTTGAACATCAGCACCTGCACCTCAGTTTTTGTGTTTTGTGAGGATAAAGAAAGTCCTTTTAAAATGAAAAGACACAGGTTTCAAACTTGGGAATAGGGTTCAAAACAACCTTGAAAGTATAATGTACTGACTCACTGCTTTATTTGTTTTCTATAGAAACTACAACTTCAACTCACATTAGTGTAAGGTGTGTTTAAAGTTGCTATGTGCAACAAAGAAGACCATTAAAAAGAAATCCAGTTAAAAAAAAATCAAGAGGTAAAAACTAAGTAAGGAAGGAGCTGGAGAATTGGAGAACCACCTGCTATAGAGAAATACACAATATGAACAAAAGTGTTGGGCTAACTACGCATTACACCTACAGGAGTTGTTTGGCAATGGAAAACCCTGCTATGAAGTTGCAGGCACACACTTTTTGTGCTGACGTTAACACCAGAGGAGGTTTGGAAATCTGCAGTTAGTGAGTCAGCAGAGCGTTGGCAACTTTTATGCACTATACACCTCTGTACTCTGCAGCAAAACCCTATAAGTTTATATGATCTGTCACTTCTTGGCTAAGTTGCTCCAAAACGATTGTGGAACATCTAGGAGCGACAAAATTTGACAAAGTGACTTGTTGCAACAGCAGCATTGTATTACAGTACCATGCCACGTTGAGAAAGGCAGACTGCACGGCTAGGAGCTCGAGTTTATACTTGTGGCAATGGGACTGAAAACATCTGGATTCAGTAAGAGATGTAGCCCAATACAATGTCCACACCGTGTACAACCTTTTACCCTTCACTGACTCCACCAGTGAGCTGCAGTGATTGATTACAATGATTGTTTTTTTACAGTGAAAAAAAAGAGTTAAAAGGCTTAAAACCCCCCATAGTGCTGCAGACACGAGGAGATAGTGACAATATGTGTTCCTGACTAGGGGAAGCCCCTTCCACACAGTGTATCTGGATCATTGTTGATATTATATTGTTAATATATTTTTTAGTAGATATTTTATTAATAAAATAAGTCATTACTTGAAGCAGAATATTTCTCCAGTGTATAGGGAAGAGGTACAGGGTGTGTCACTTAACTCCTGCAAGCAGTTGTCTTTAGTTCTTTTTAAACTCCCATGTTAAAATCCTTCCTAAAGCCATTAAACAGCTCCTGCACTGGACTCCTGGCAGGAATTTGGCTTTTAAAAGTTGATGGAGACCCTCTGCTGGCTTATGCTGCTTGGGGTGGAGCCAAGTGCAACATGCTTATTAAGCCCAAAGTGAAAACAGACCAAACCAAAACAAATCAGCTTGATGGCTAAACATTTATAAATGCATAAAAATAGAGCAAGCAGAGCTTCAACTTATTTTAGAAACTGCCCTTTCCTAAAGTTTTATTCTTGCTTTTTTCAGAGCCTGTGCGCCCTACTGCAAGACACATTTAACCACAGCTTGGAACAAATGTAGTGCATTCATAATGTTTTGCTGTATTTAGTCACAAACTGTGACAAATAAAAGCACACTGTCCAGCTGTGCCAAAGTCGTGCGTGCTTCAGATATATACAGTAATGCTGAAAACATGTGGCCTGCAGCCAGTAGATATATGCTTTTCATTCATCCTCCTAATCTGCAGAGCCATAAAAGACTGAGCAGCTCATTTAAAAGTTCTTTGGCTTCTTCTGCTTCTGTTAAAGTGATAGTGGGCAAACAGCATTGTAATGCTCCCCCTGTCCAACGGCTGAAGAAATTTAGCCTGCATTGAAAAACAAGTCAATCAACAGTGGATGAAAAGCTTCTGTTTTTAATTATTGCAAACAGAGGCAGTGTCGTATCATGTGCCATTTGTCCCCAGCTGTAAACAAGGTAACCTTATCTCTGAATTTTAACATTTAACATGGAAGTGTATGGAGATGCACTTCCTTTTAAAATTAGCCTGAAGTGGTCATTAGAGGAAACGCATTTTTTGGTACTTCCACACTGACTTAAAATTTAAGCCGTGTAAAAAACAAAGTTTTCACAGGAGTCTGTGCAGTCCTGTGAAAAACCAAATACACCCCATGATTCAATAGCTTGTAGAACCATGTTTAGCAACAATAAGTTGAAGTGAGGATATTCTGTATGACTGTATCGTGTCACATCATATTAAGTCTCTGACATCACTGTGGAGGAGTTCTAGCCCTCTCTTCTTTATAGCATTGCTTCACTACATCAGTGTTTATAAGCATTCATTTATGCACAGCACTCTGAAAGTACTGCCACAGCATTTCAGTTGTGTTGAGATCTAGAGTTCGCCTGGGCCATTACTGCACAGTGATTCTTTTCTTTTTCAGCCATTCTGTTCGCAGATTTGTTGGTGTGCTTGGGATGATGTGCAGTTTCTGTGAGCATTGCACAGTCTAGGCTTACGAGTGAATCTGAGAAAAGCAATGTTGCAGACCACCAAACCGACAAAACCCCTGCTTTTATATAGATGCATACATTTGTTGATGATTAGTGAATTGAGTGCATTTGATTAGCAGCACTTGGCTGATACTTACCCTCTTAATTTCTATGGACGCACTAGCGGTGTCCTTAGTTTTTCACACCGTCCTATGACTGTTAGCAACCTATCACTCTAGGTTGCTAATGTTACCACCAGCAGGGCCTAATGTAGCCTCGAACTAGTAACTTGGCCTGCAGAAGGACTAAAAAGGTCTGGAAAGCTCACTGTTTCACACACTGTTTTAGCTTGTAGTTTTCAGACTTCACATAGCTCTCTGTGGTTCCCTTATACTCTTCAACTCCTGGAAACATTGTTAAAGTTCTCATTAAAGTAATATCCTGCCTGATAAGGAATCTACATATCTCTATCGTATTATCACTGCCCAATATTATTGTATGCTGGACTGCACTGGTACAGTGACTGCTCCTGTCATAACCCCAGTGACGTTTCAATATGGATTATTTTATTTTACAAATAAGGGTTTTTTTTTTCAGCATTAAATCTGTTGCACCACATTCACTCTGTCCTGGTTTTTTCCAGCCTCGTGACTCCCCTGGGTTCTCTTTAAAGTGGGGCCAACTTGATGAAAAAAGCTCTTTTTTTGTACAGTTACAAAGCACAATAGAGAGAGCTGTTTTACAGCAGACAGAAAGCTGTTGTTATTGCTCCACACCCAGGTAATGTGATCTAGCTGTAAAACTCAAGTACCCGACTAGATGACGTGATTCAAAGATAATAAACTAACTGCTACAGTCACTCACATGAAGCATAAAAACAAATAAAAGTCACTATTATTCTTTGTCCATGATGTTGCAAGTCTTTAGTCTATAAGAGACACATCAGCCCTATGTGTGCTTTTAGATCTGGGACAAACTAGCAACTGCAAAATGTTATGTATATGACTTGGCTTGGATTTTATTTTTTTTTTAGAAAGTTTTAGTTACGTTATAATCCATGCATACACAACTATGGCAGCCACAGACCAGAAGAGATGCATGTGCTTGCAAAAAATGAGCAAGCGTGTTCATACTGATTTTAATCTGAATAACATGATTAACGATCACTGGCTACATTTGTGTAGATTACATTGTTTCGGTCAGATGAAATACACAACATCCCTACATCAGCTATAATAATCCAGGGTAGCCTTAAATACCACAGTGCTCACTGTGCCCATCAGGATCAGAATCAGAATCAGGTAGCTCCTACAACCATTTCCTACAAGGTGACCACTGGATCACATGGAGCAGTTCTCTTGATGATGTAAGTTTTTGGCCTACGTAATGCTATCAGTATCTAACATTACCCCAGAGTTACCTCAGGCCATTATCACTCCCATTGTATAAAATGATGCCCTTTTGTTAAAGTTGCTGGTGTGTCCCAGTTACACACAAAGTAAGCTTATGCATGACGTGCAGAGGGCCAAGGGGAGTCACGCACTAAAATAAAGTATTTGTATATTTGTATATTCATTAATAAATTAAGTTTTGATGTCTAATATTTATTTATACACTAATGAATCCATTTATTATTTGATCATTGGATTGTCAGTAAAAATGAAGTATGAGCTATTAATCCATTAATAAATAGTTCAAATAGAAAAGGGATTTACAAAAAAGACTCAATAAAAATATAAATATAATGATATTAAAAGACTTACAAAATATTTCTTTTAATTCAGTTTGAAAAACAAAACGGGCAATTACAATTAAAAATTGAACAACTGAATGTTTTCTTTAATTTCGCATTGTGTTAGGTAGGATTGCAGGTTAGTAAGAACAGATCACCTGCAAAGATGTGCAGTGCTTGTATGAATGGGTGAATGAGTGCTCAGGTATAGAAAACGAGGAGAGAAAATATCCAGCGAGGAACAGTTCTTCACAGGTCTGAGGAGCATGACCAAACTGCGTCGAGGGTTTAGAAAGGCAAGAGTAACTCAAATAATAATTTGTTAGAATCAAAGTATGCAAAAGACATTAAAAATTAAAGCAGACTGGAACAGAAAATCCAGCTAGAATTAATATGGACTCTCCAAAGTGGGACAATAGTACAGTGCATTCCAAACGTATTCCCAACTCTTTACTAGTTCCAAATTTTATCATGTTACAGCCTGATTCCAAAATGGAATCAATTCATTTTTCACCCATAAAATTCTTCACACAATCCCCCACAATGACAGAGTAGAGAAAGTTTGCCTGAAATTCTTGGAGATTTATTTTTTTAAAAACTAAACTAAACTATAACATGTATATATGTATTTACAGCCTTTGCTCAATACTTCGTCGAACTCATGGTGTTTGTTATGGGAATATGGATTTATGGATGTCCATATTAGTGTTTCTTGATCTCAGTTTCCCTAGTTCCCCTGAGTCTTCATTATTTATAATTTCGGTTGTATTTTACTTGTTGCCCTTTGTGTCCAGTCTGTCCTAGTCTCTTTCTGTCTTCCCAGTCTTGTACCCACATCTGTGTGTTTCTCCCCAGTTCCAGTGTCAAGGCCACACGTCTTAGTCCGCATCTCAGTGTGTGTTACTTCCTGTTTTATTTTGATAGTCTCCTGCCTCGTGTGTAATATATTCAGATTTGCTTCCCTTCTCATTAGTCTGGATTAGTGTCAGCTGTGGTCCCACCTTTGGCCTGTTCCCATGTTGTCCTCGGTGCGTATGTATTGTCTGCGTTTCCTTGTGTTCTCCCTCAAAGTACCTTTTCCTTGCTGATGCAAAGATTTGATTTTCCTGGTTTTGTTATTTTGTATTTTATTTTAGTTTCATAAAACCACCTATGAGTTTATTCCTTGAGTTTCTGAATCCTGTGTTTGGGTCCAACCTCTGCCAGCCACACAATCACTGTGACAGTTAAAGCACCTTTGGCAGCAATTACAGCCTCAAGTCTTCTTGACTTCCATCTCTACCCTTTACCACCCTAACCTATTGCACATCCTTTCCCTCTCAATCTGTCTGTGTAGCCAGTTGATACCTCCTTTTCTCCTTCCTTAGTGTCCAGCCTTACATAGGACTCACTCTAAGCTTTTTTCTTTCACCTTTGTGACCTCTCTTTCTGTTGTACGCCTAGTCTCCCAGTATTCCTGCTTTCTACTTTCTTCATCTTCTTGATTATGTCATGTTTTTTTCCAACCACTTTTTTCATCTTTTGTTATGCCCATTAAAGTCTGCTCCATTCACCAGTCTCTCCCTGATGGAGACACTCCGTACTACTTTATCCACTTTACTTCAGAATTAGTCTTTCTCTTTTAACTGACCTCCAACCTGTGCACTGACAACATTCAACATCAACCCTTCAGTTTACAGCTTCAAATTCAGGATCCTGTTACTTGTTGATCTGATCCAATGATCAAATTTTAAGGATCTTGAAGGGTTTTTGTTTTTTCAATTTTTGCATTAACAGAATTTACTGGAGCATCCAGTCTTGGAAAAGCTGACATTAAAAATTCTGGCCGCTTGTACATGATAAGCCAGCATTACAGTGGAGTAATTTATTTCAAAAGATGATCAGAAGGTGTTTCTTCTAATCACTCTTCAGGGTGATATTGATCACTGGTGGATTTTTCTTTATAAAAGCCACTACGTTTTTATCTTTCCTAAGAGATATAGAGATATACAGTGTGCAGCAATGATGGTGAAGGTTTTACATAAGGTTTTCAACCTCTTTGTTTCTGTTGATTTTCTCAGGCAGATAGGGTCATTCAGTGACTGTCCAGAGGACAGATGGGGGCTCAGCTGTTAATCTTTAACCCTTCTATAAAATAAATCACTGACCCCCTGGGCTTTTAGCCTTTTAGGCTGTCTTCACACTTACAGTTGATTATAGATTTGATAAATCCCCCAAGGACCTGCAAACTTATGCATAACAGCATAGTCAAGGCCTTCTACAGAATGAAGGTAAATCTTAAATGCTTTGCAAGTATTTGTTACAGTAACATAAAATGACATGTCAGTTTTATCATTTATCCAAACTCATTAAATTATCACCTACAGCCATTCATTTTTTAAATATCGCAGTCTAACTTTCTCATCTTTGCAGTCCTTTTCTATGTAGAAAATGTAGAGACTCATTCAAAATTATTACTGTTTGGATATAACTTGGTAGACATTTTTCTTAACTAAAATTGTGGTTAATGCTGAAAACTGAAATTTTTCATGGTTAAAACGTTGATTTCATCTCTGCATCAGGAATAGAAGCCACGTTGGCTATGTACTTTTATATATTACCATAGCTATAGTGGATTTTTCCGTCCACATGAGAGAAGGGAAACAAGTGGAACCAGACAAGTAAATGTTATCACCTTGTAAAGTGATTACCAACATGTTTGCAAACAGTCGGATAGCAGCGTTAATTTGTAGCTGTGTGTTTGGCTACATGACAAAAGTAAAGCCAATATTGCTTTACTCTACACAAACTCCCAAGGGAAATATCTTTGCTTCTTTAATCCTCTGTCTTCAGCAGCTAGCTGCTAACTTTGTCTGCCATCTGATGCTGAGCAGGCAGTGTACAGTGGGCTTAGGGGAGCTTTTCTAACACCTGTTGTGGAAAGAAATGTGGTTAATGAGCAGCAAAAGTGAAGAAAATACAAAAGTTTTTGGTCATTACATCAAAACAAAGTTTTTTTTAAAGACACTAGCTCTGTAGGATTGAAGGGAACTGTAGAGTCAGGTGAAAAACTTGATTCACGACTATTTAGAATCTCTTTCATTTTCAGTTAGTGGAGTGATTTAATTACACTGAGCTACAAATGACCATACACTGCACTATAAGGTCCTCTCTGTACTTAATGTTTGGACAGGATTAGTGATGCACCAGTGCTCTAATGTCACAGCACGCTAAACACTTAAAACAAATCCAGACACAGAAGGACAGAAAAGTACGGGATTTCTCCTCAGTGAAAAGACTCATTCAGTATTATCTGATGAACTGATAACTGATGGGGAGTCTGGATTATGATTCATACAGATGGATGATCATGAATATTTACACATGATGGAGAGACATACAGTATTTTGATTATGCTCTTAACACACAAGGATTTTTTTTGCTTTTATTTTGATAAATAACCAAATTCACATGAAAAGGGGGAAAAAATCATGTCAAGAGCTCACCAAAGCAATAAGTGGTGATATATCACTCACCTAACAGTAATGCTGGCCAATCAGAAGTCTACAAGCCATAATATGACACTCACTGGATGTGACAATGTGACACTGAAAAATCTTCATCCCAGAGGAAATGTTTGACATCTGGAAGCAGACTCGAGTGGCCGGTCAGGGAACTGTGGTTTTTAGCACCTCCATGTTTACTGTTGTTTCAGCTCCAGTGGCTGCCACCTTGTAAACTCTAGAGTTTAGTAAAGACTGCATATCTTCCAGAGAATGAAAACTTGCCACCAGTTTACCACTCAGTGGATGTTCTTCCCCTCTGTCCCACAGTTTTATCAGTCATATATGCACCCATTGTGTGAGTTGCATTGACTAGTACTGTGAAATGAAAGTATAAGATGTGTATCATTGGTAGAGTCAGCTGTGATTTTTACAGTTCTGCTCCTTGTCGACTACCACCATACGTGATTGATTACTCAACAACTCCTCAACTAACGCTACTGTTCTAAGTCATGAAACATGGAGGGGTATCTCAGCCAGCTGCATACGTCCATCTTGCATCTATGTACAGTACTGCACTGCTTCTTTGCACAGCTGAGGTAAGCCTCTAAGTCCATGGATGTTTTGATTGCACTATTCTCTTACCTCATCATAGATTCCACCCCACATGTATGTGTAAATATAACACATACATGCAGTGTATGTGTATTAATAAAGTACATATTAGGTTTCTATGATATTGTGTTATTGCAGCTGAACTGTCAAAAAGTTTCACAGCTCTGTCAACAAGAAGGAAAAACCTTATCAGATTTCATTTTGGCCAATCTCCCAACAGCATTGCTGCTGTTTTTACATCTACAATTTCACCATGACCTACAAACATGCACATCACCTTCAGTGACAGGTTGAACTAAATTTAGTGGTCACTCTCGCTGGTGAAAACTGGGTCTCTGGCTTTGAGTTAAAGACCAAACAACAGTTTTCAGCTGAGGAGTAAACAGATGCCAAACCCAAAGACAGAGCTTCAGTTCAGCACTTTCCCCCAGGGTAAGACTGTCTGTGCAGGCATTAAAAAGTATGACATGAATGTCCTCATCAGGTGCAACTGAGTTGAATGGTGGTGTTTGCTAGCATGTCAGCATGTAAACATATATTATACGATAAATGGACTGCTTCTTATGTAGTACTTTTGTATTCTATTTCAGCACTCAAAGCGTTTTACACAGCATCACTCATTCACCCATTCACACCCAGTCATACAAGCGCTTTTTTCTACACCTAAGATCTTGCTATCTAACATTCATTCCCCAATAAATACATCAGAGAGCAACGTCGGGTTCAGTATCTTGCTCAGGGATACTTAGGCATGCAGACTGGAGACTGGAGCAGTCAGAGTGAACCATCAACCTTCCAATTAGGAGATGGCCTGCTCTGCTTCCTGAGCTACAGCCACCCATGTGACTTCGTCTTTGTCCCAAAAATGAAACTGACATTTAGCGTTTGCTTTATCTACACTTAGAGGAGATTTAATGTGCAGAAAGGCATAAGGGAAAGATGTTAGATGGGATCTCCATGGTCTTCAAGGGAAAACGGCAGCAGTGATGGGAGGACATGCCCTCTTGAAGGGGATAATTGAAGTTCAATCAGGATTGGGTTTTTTTGTTTTTGTTTTTTATGGGTGGAGTTCCCAAACTCTATGATTGCAACTAGTATAGAAAGTCACTCAAAAATAATACAGAGTGGTTTCTTTAGCTTTGAGAAATATCTGCAAATGTGGTGCAAAAGACGTAGGATAGAATCAAGCAAAATCAGGGAAATAAGGATGCACTGAAGAGAACATCTGCAGCACAGCTGTTAATGTTACTATTAAAGGTGCACACTAATAAGTGTAAGTGCCAAATGAATCCCACATTGGTTTATTCACATTTTTACCAGTTTAATATAATGTGACCTGACTGACACTGAGTGCATTAAAAAAAAGCAGAAGAGAGGGAAGCCTCTCATCCTCAGGATAGCTATGGGATATTTGACACCAATGTGTATAATTTTTAAGTCTAAAAATATGAAATAAAATATGTCACTTATGTAACAATCTAATAAACACTCTTATAAAATAAGGTTTAATTACTCTTGACATTAGAAATGTAACAGTTTTGACTTCTGCTGTTTCTGTGTCATTATTAAGCTGTTTGTATTCAGATTCCTTTTGCTGTTAGGTTTATGAAAATGATCCATCATGCATCTCTCTGGGCAAAACCAAAAAATTGGTCCCCATACTTTCAGTCGTGCTACCACAGTAGCATAAATGGAAATCCATCAGAATGAGATGTAATTCAATTATACCTCTAGGCATCTAACCTTCATTTTCATTTTTAGATCTTTTTGCTTGAGTTGTTTTATGGATGGACACATAAAACATCAGAGTCGTGAACAAGAAAGGAAATGCAATTACTCCCGAGTTCCCAGGAGCACTGCTCAGATTGCAGATAATTTTATTGGATTACCAATAACCTGCAGGGAAATGGAACACAATCTGTGTCTGGCACCAACATCAATGCATAGACCAGATGTTAATGAGATTCTTCTGGACCAGATTACCTGAGAGAATAAAGTCACAGGCCGAAGAGAAATGGCTGTGTTGACTCATTGCAGAAGGATCATAAAAACAGCAATTAATCTTTAAAGGGTCAGGTCAGTGAATTTACAAAAGAGCACATGGTGGTGTTCTACCTTACTGATTGTAGTTTTGAGTCATGCAAGAAGTCTGTGTTTTTTTGTAAGTGAAATTCTACTATTTAATCAGTTTATTACAGAATTAAATAGCAGGTATTTTGTTTATGGTTACAGTTCGTTAAGCTTTAGGCGATAACATAACACTGCATGCTGGCTGGTGGCTACACCCATCTTTTAAATTTGGTCTATAAACCTAATTTTATTTAAATCAGGAAAGAAAGACAGGCTAAACAGTTAGTTCAATGATTTATTTGACACAAAGTGAACAATGAGAAGAAAAAAACAAGAATCATTTAAGAATCCTGAGGTGATACGACCACTTTGTTATAGAATACTGGAATGATGATGATGGAATCTTGCTGAAGATTTGGATATGGATATGATAAAGAGCAGCACCACTGATGAGTTTTCTGGAATGATGAAAACTGGTCGTGTTGAAATGTGGAAGTGAAGGAGGTAAAGGAGAGCTGCAGCTGACAGCAGCATGGAAAGGGAGAGGTTTGAAATGATAGCAGAGAAGAGAGAAAACAGAAAGCGAGAAGATGAATAGAAATCGAACCTTCAGTTGGGACAAACATAGGTCATCTCTATCTAATTGGTAAGGCCATTTTCCTGTTGTAGTATGTTTTGGCTCTATCACCACAATCACTTGCTGTTCCTTATTACTAGCTTCAGGTTTATCGATGTGTGGTGTGTGCTTTAAGAAATGATTGTGAGAGAATGAGTGGTGGCACATGCCAGTACTTTTACTGGCTTCAAGTGATTTAGGATAATCAAAGTATTGAAGAAGTTAGTGTGATCAAATAGTTGTTTCACTCTCAGAGAGAAATGATGGAGTCAGGCCCAGAAACCGAGGATACACGTATGGATACAGTAAGCCTGCAGCATGTCTCAAAAGGTATTTTCAGGGTATAAACTGTTCTTCATTTTACTCAGATAAATGATTTCATTATTTTGAAGGAGTCTTTCTACATGTTGAGCTACACACATTGTTTTCTTTTAAGCATCCAAAGTGATGATGCCTATATAACTTGCCTAAAGTCTTAATGGGGAATGGTGGCACTTGAAAGATACTGGTACAACTATCTTATAGAACGATGGTAAAGGTTTGGTTGGAGCAGTTGGTTTCTTAGGCAGACTGTTTCTAAAGTCTGAGCAGTAGATGCTGATTCCTGTTTTAGCTATAAAGAAAAAAATCCCCCCAGTTTTATTTTGTTAATGAAAAAGCTGCTAGAAGGATGCAACTGCTTGCTACAAACTGCCACAAAAACTAGAAATTGGCCTTAAAAGCTTTTCCTAAGACCAGGAGATGGTGCTGTTTCTTAACAAATGTCCATTTAAAGCTGCACATTTCCCCTCTAATCAGACTCATCATGTGGGTGAAAGCAAGAGCGAGAACCAGCAGGACTCTAAACAAATGTTTGAAACCACACTCTACCAGGGAGGACTGTCACATCAGTGCAGCGGGTGATTTCACTAATTAGGCTCTGCTCTCTGTGTGAACACTTGTTTGTCACTTAAATCTGGTGTTGCTGTGTTTGTTTAGAATAAATCCTGCATCGGCTCAGCACTCAGTGGCTACTGTCTGCTTTTGTACTTAAGAATGGAAGCATATTTTGATTCCAGTTCTTAACAGTAGTGGCTCGGTGTTTCAGTTTCCGGGCACTTTACTTGAATTTAATTCAGTTCAGTTCAATTTTGTTTATATTACATCAAATCATGACAGCAGTCAAAGTGCTTTATATCCTAAAGTAACTGCCATAGAGAGACAACTCTACAGACAACTCTCCATGAGCAAGTACTTGGCAACAGTGGGAAGGAAAAACTCCCTTTTAACAGGAAGAAACCTCCAGCAGAACCAGGCTCAGGGAGGGTCAAGCCTTGCTGCAACTCCATTATATGAATCTTTGTACTACAATGAAAAAAACTCTCAGATTTATTTAACAAAGCCCTGAAGAGTAATTTTACTGGTGCTAGAAGACACTAGTTTTACTGAGTGTCAGCTATCCCATTCATCCTGTTGATCGGGGATCATGTCTCATTGTCAGGAAAGCTCTGTTTCTTATTTTAGAAGTGTATTTAAAATTACAGTGTTGTGCACTTGAAATATTGCTAAACACAAGACTGTTGTTTCAAAAAGTGAACTGGAGATACTGGAGATGCCTTCGTCTTCTCTCACTTGGACTATTGTTTTTTTGCATGAGTAAAGCATATGTTAATCACCTCCAATCTGTTCATAATGCTGCTGTAAGACTTTCAACTCACTCGTAAATCTTTACATATCATCCCACTTTCGCACTGGATGCCTGTCAGGTTTAAAATCTTGGTTCTTACTTGTATGGCCTTATGAGGTGAAGGCCCCACCTACATTACTGAACTGCTCCATTCCTGGGTTTCAGGTCCTCAGATAGGAGCTTTCTTAAGTTTCTGTTTAGCTGTCTAAAAACTAAGGTGGATTGTGCCTTCTGCACCTTAGTTCCAAAACTTTAGAACAGCTCACCTCTCACTTTTCACACTTCTAAAAAGCAGCTTAAACGCAAACAGGTGTTTTGCCTCTGACATAGGCTGGTTCTTATTGATCTCTTTGTAAAGGACTTTGTGACTGCTCTTTGTTTTAAAAAGGGTTATATACAGTGCTATGAAAAAGCACTTGTGATTTTAATTTTTTTGGGTTACATTTGCATGTTTCAGATCATCAAACAAATGGTAATATTAGACAAAGATAACCTGAATAAATGCAAAATAACCCTCTGTGAAATGATAAATTATCTATGATTAACCACACTTTGTGAGAAAACTGCAAAAAAAAGAAAAGAACAAAAGAAATCAGGAAGGGGGCAAATACTTTTTCACAGCACTATAAAAAAAACTTTACTTGCTTACTATTATTGAAGCAGTGTGGGATCATTGACAGAGAATGGAACAAAAGACAGCTTTTTAAATTTTATTTGTCACTTTTGTCACACAATCCCGGATCAGTAGAAAGCTGTGAGTTGTTTAACCCTGTGGTGTAGGTGTACTGTCTCAGAATAGACACAGGATGTCTTAACCATCTTAAAAGATTGGAGGGAAAAAGTGAAAATGTGAACGTCTAGAATAGATGGGCAGACGTTATCTGCAGATGAAGAGCTTGTAATATAACTGAATGGTCTGGAAAACCTTATATAGTCATCTAGTAAGTTACGCAGTCAATTTTCACAATTGTAACTTGAATTGTAATTATATATGTGAATATGTCAAAGGAAGCGCCAAACTGAAGCTTTTATAATGACCTGTGAAGGTTCTGGCAGTTATGAAAATTACTTAAAAAGAAAAGTAAAGTGGCATGTTTTTAAAAGTAAAGAAGTCACTGCTTTGACATTACGAAATGTCAATCTTAGCGTTTCTAATATCAGAAGTGATGTGGAGCTGGTGTGTGTTTTGTAATAATGCCTCATATGAAGCATTAATCATCACTTCCAGTGGGCTGAATAATAGCTGTGCTTTAGTTTCTTCATATAAAGGTTTCATTTTGACGTATGGGAGCGAGTCTGACACGACTCCCTTATCAGTGGACAACAGGAGATTAAAGATGGTCACTTCTGACCTCTTGGCCTGAAGTAATTTTCCCCACTGGGACATTACTCTACTTTGATTGTCAAGCAGAAAGGCATTACATTGGTCTAAACAAAGAAAACCTGGGTGACTAATGTGAGTCATTACAACATCTCTAATAACAGCTGCTTTGCACTTCAGGATTAATTATTCAGGAACTCTAATTTGTTTTAGGTGCTTGTTGGACAGTTTTTTTAGTTTTTTATGAAGTAGTGTAGAAATGGGAAGAAAATAGAAATAGAAAAAATGTTTTAATGGCTTGTAAATAAAGAAGTGGTGACCAGAACCTAATTTGAACCATTCACCAATTTCCCACCGAGCAAGTTTATTTTGATTTGAGGTATGAAGGTGTGTCCACACAGGAAGTTTAGTGGACTTGTTGATGCAGGAGTCGGCAAATATATTGCGGAAGAATAGTGTCCTTTCATTTATCAACCAAAGTTTGATGTAAAGGGATGTCAGACTTTTCTGTAACATCTTTACTGTGACTACCTCTAACCTGACCAAATCTCAGTTTTAACATTAATTTGTTCAGGATGGCGTGCGACCACAACTCTAGTTCTGAGGTCAGGCACTACTTCAAGGCTGTATTTATTAAAACGAGTTGTGATCCCTTTTAGTCTTAAGTAGGACAGAAAAGCACATATAAGTCAGTTTCTAAATCCATACTTGGATGTGGTAACAAGCCTTTCTAGACCTGACTAGAAGCGATTTTTGTGTTTTGCTCTTTAGGGACATGCTTGCTCTCATACTACTGTCTTGATGCTGCAGTTTTGGATGGCTGCTCATTTGCGCTTTGTAGCTTAAGGTCAAACTAGTTCTGCTGAATCAAAATCTCAGCTCTGTCATTCTATCCCACCTCAGTAACAAGTTAACTGATCCGTCTGATATGTGCATCATCTTTCCCTCTGCATAGTGAATTCAACAGCTTTGTTTGCACTTAAGTGTTAAACGAAAAATATGAAATGGGCAACCAATGGTATCGGTAATGTTACTTACATGGGTTTATGTGGTGACAGCTCAATAGTACCAAACTTGATTATTGTAGATCAGCACTAATATTTTTTTGCAAGTTCAGGCCATCTTTGAACTTCAGCATTGCTCAGAATGAATTAAAACACAGACATATATTTTAATTCATAACATTGTTCTTTTTTATCTTCACTGTGTCACTGTATATAGTCAGATGGCAAAAACACCTGTTCATAAACACCAACAAAATGAATATTAGAAATTATACATATTAATTACAACATATTAATCGTGTAAGTCCAAGTAATCAATTACAGGCACTATTAGCAACACTGTTTGATTAACACTTATTTACAGATATGCATGACAACACATTCCAGTCACCCCAAAGAGCCACTGCACTAAAAACATAGCAACATTTATTTATAAACAATAAGGTACGCTTACATTTCAACAACATACATGTATATGTAGATGTCTGTGTTCGTTTTGAGATCAGCTACTACACATAATATATATAATTTGTAAGAATTTGAGTGTTTTAAAAATAATTCCCAAAATCTATATGGATGTTGATACTGGTGCCCTAGGCAGTTTATACTGAAATTTTACCCAGACTGATTAAGAGAACAGAAATACGATTATTGAAGGAAGATTGAAGAAATTAGTGATGCAGTAAAAATTAGCAGTATAGAAAAGTTTAGTACTAGCATTCAAAATATTGCGGTGTTACTGCATTAACTGATTTTTCTGTCCTGTCACACCAATTTTTATATACAGCACCAATTCACATGAACTGTTGCCTCAAGTTGACCCTGCAATATTAAACAATATGAACAAACAAAAAATCAAGAGAAAAATCCAGTGATCACACAACCCCGTATAAGCAAGGACTTGATGAGGGTGGGAAGGAAAAACTCCCTTTTAACAGGAAGGAAATTCTGCTGCCATCCGCTGCAACAGGTTGGGGACTATAAGCAAACTAGGCTGAGTTTACTGAAAGCTATGGAAGGACACTCAAGGCTACCTGAAATACACATGGTATCATCTCTACAGTCTTTCATTCTACAGGGTGGGCCATTTATATGGATACACCGTAATAACATGGGAATGGTTGGTGATATTAAAGTCCTGTTTGTGGCACATTAGTATATGTGAGGGGGCAAACTCCTCAAGATGGGTGGTGACCATGGTGGCCATTTAGAAGTCCGCCATCTTGGATACAACTTTTGTTTTTTCAATAGGAAGAGGGCCATGTGACACATCAAACTTATTGGTAATGTCACAAGAAAAACAATGGTGTGCTTGGTTTCAACGTAACTTTATTCTTTCATGAGTTATTTACAAGTTTCTCTTTGTTCACAGCCATTGACATGATGAAGAGGTTAACATGTGAGGAGCGGATCGAAATTGTGTTGATATCTGGTGAACGCAGTAACCGGGTCATTGCAGCAGATTTCAATGCAAGACACCCTACGAGACCACCCATCTCCCATGCTACAGTTAGCAAACTGCT
>VUQG01034848.1:0-19570 GCA_015106755.1 Etia nguti
CTTTCTCTATCATGTTTCAGGTTCCTATGTTCTGTCTCCCCAGTCGCTGTTAGGTTTACATGTCTAGAGTTCAGTCAGTGTGTTTCCTGTTTTACTTTGAAGGTCCGTGTCTCGTGTCAGTGTTTCTAGTTTTGCTTCCCCTGTCTCGTCCTGCCTAATCACTCCCAGCTGTGCTCTCCTCCTGTGGCTCTTTCCCCTCGTTATCCCTCAGCATATTTAAGCCCTGTGTTTCTCTTTGTCAGTGTCGTGATCTCCCTCAGATATGTCTGTGTGTTCTGCCTGCTTAGTGTATTTTGTGTCCTCAAGTTTAGTTAAGTTCTCCTAGTTTCCAGCAATAAAGCTGCCATCTCGGAATTTTAAGTTTTGCCTCTGTGTTTTGAGTTTGCGTTTGGGTCCTTTTCCTGCCTACCTGCACACAGACCATGACAGTCATTTCCAACTCTCTAGCTAAGATCAGTCGTCTAAAGACTTTGACTCGTCCAGTCCTGCTCTTATCTCTGAAATGACAGTACTGTGTCCCCTAAACTCATCCAACCTGCTTTGTTGTTGCCTGACGGTTAATCTGAAAATCTTTTTAACATACGGAACAACTCTGTTTGGAATTTTGGTATTCTCCAAGTATTGCACAGCATGCCACTAATTTTTACTTCCCTCTTTGTGGTTTCGATCATCTCGGTGAGAATTTGTTTGATTTAAAGGCATCTTTAGGAGCCTTAGAGCAGATTGGATTGATCTTTAAGCAGCTCTTAGGTAACTGAAAATTGTTCTGTTAAATAAATAAAACCAATTGAGCTTTACTTTGCCTACATGCAAGTCGATCTGGAAAGTCTGTTAATGTCAGCTGCTCGGTAAATTTGTAAAGCAAACATATCATGCGGTCACACAGACACTGTTTTCAGATTATCCATGTCTTGGCACCGGTTCAAACGCCTGACGCTCACCAACGTCACCATCTAAATCACTTCACTCACTTAATTAATTGCTTTGGTTTCGATCGCGCATTTGATTGATTTCCACCAGATATCTTCCAAATGAATAACTGACCTCATGAGAGTCACAGTGGACTTACAAAACCATAAACCACTGATCATAAACTGGACCAAATGAATACCACGGCAGTGAGTAAGCTTTATTTGCTTCTGGGGTATCCTAGAGACGTTAGCCTTCACTGGCCAAACTGAGCTGAGAGCTTCTTCTAGAAACCTGGCTGCTTTTTATACAGTATGTTTCACATTATTATGATCCGGGGCAAAAACAGAGAAAAGGGGAACTGCGTACAGTAATGGAAGTCACCACCAGCCACTGATTCATGATGTTTGGCTCACACAGATGCTGCAGTTAGTGAATGACGGTCTGGTGGTCAGAATGAAAAAGGCTCCTGTGTCTTTATTTTTGTCTGCTTCCTTTTTTCTTTTTTTTTACTGAATTGAGTTTCTAACATGTGAGAAAACACATGTTAGAAGAGAGAACATAATGAAAAAACTCTTTCTGCTATCATTATAGTAATTACAGCAATAACCGCAGTCACATTATGAAAATTAATAGAGGCTTTGCAGCTCCAAATAGGCTGGATCTTCCCACTTGCTTGGCAGCAAATTAAAGTAATGTATTATGGAACAGTTTGTGTGTCTGAGTCATCGCAAAAGAGAGCAAACATTTCTCTTTTTTAACTGATGAAGCAGGCGCATGAGCAGCCATCTAATCCCCCATGGAGGGTAGAAAAATAAAAAACACTTCTCATCTACTGCCCGGGAATTGAAACGTGAAACAAAGACCGAGTAATTCTAACTCCGGATTCATCAGCCAAAATCTGCTCCCACTCGCAGGGGCCCGGGGGCTGCACTGCGACGCAGTCGGGCTCGACCGCCACCTCCGGTCTGCCTCTCTGCGGGTCTCTGTATGAGTAATACTAGGTGCCAGAATGATGCAGATGACACATTAAAACAGAAAAGAGGAACTGGAGGAGGAGACAGAGGAGATTTTAGCAGAGATCTGTTTTCAACTGAGTGCCAAGGCTGCCATGACTGCGTGGATGTGAATCACACAAGGCCATGATTGCTCTTCAGAGCTGGTCAGCGATTGTAATTTGGGTTCTCCATCCTCATTAGCCTTCCTGTCAGCTCTATGGGTGGTCACCAAGGACCTGTTTGCCTCTATGACTCATTCATCCACCTTCTGCTGCCTCCTACCCACCACACTGGTAGTAAGCAGACAGCCGAGAGTATATTATAGCTACAACATATATTTATATTTAAAGCACTGAAATCTATTTTTAATGATTTTCTGGACTGATTGTTTGTTTGCCTTTTTGACTCGGGCAACATTTTAAACATTCAAAGATATATTCACAATCGTAGAAAAGTAAGAAAACAGGAAAATGTTCCCAATTTCAAGGCTTAAATGTACTGCAATTTTTACACAACACATAATTAGGTTAAATCAGTGGGTCATAATTATATTTACATTTTATCTTGCTCATTAACACAATAATAACTTTAAATGTAGCTGTTTAAAAGGCAGAGTCCTTGAAGACTACTGCAAACATGTGGATAAAAAATATCCCATGTTTTTTGGTGGTTTAAATCTTCTTTAAAGGACATGAAAATATGTTCAGAAAGAGCATTCACAAAGATTTATATAGTTTAGAAGCTCTGAAGTCTTGAGTTGTGAGTCAGATATAACTGTAGGAGTGAAACAAGGACTTCTCTGAGTTACCCTTTGTTCTATTAGCGTCTCGAACTCCAAGCCTGTCTCGGGTTTACTTCCTTTTTAACTATTTTAACTACTCATCTGTCAGCATACAGAAAACTACACACAGTTTGGTTTCTCCTTTATCCATAAAACTCCCTGAAGCTCTAGTCTAATGTCAAATTTCCAACTTTCTAGCTTTGTTCGACTTCAGTTCTTAGAGTTCTGCTCTTATTTCTGAAATAACTGGACTAGCTGTGTCCCCAGAACTCATCAATACTCACACCTCCTTTGTTCTTCTGTGATGTTTAATTTGAATACATAACTTTACAGAAGCTGTTTACAAGTACTTTATTTTGAGACCTCAGCAGAATCTAAAATACTGTGATCCGGATTATTTAACACAATTGGTTATGAACTTAAAAGATTTTTCATGCATTTACTGAACTTAACATTGTCTTCTTACGGGGAACTTCTTTGAACTTGAAAATAAATAAATGACAAGAGTGGTAGGGAGTTAGGCCCTGACTAAGGAGGGGTTTTGACTGTAAAGTCCATTTTGCGAGAACAATAGCCCATCCCTGCTGACCTACTATCAACATGGGAAGTCTGTAAATGGAGGTGAATAGGTCTCCTTGGCAACACCAAACTTTTGTGTCTTGTGTGACCTGTATGATAGCCACTGCAAGTGCACTGGATGAGAGCGCTTGAGCAATCCGGAGACAAAGGCAGCTATTATAATCCTTCAGCTGCGGCTAAACCAAACAGTGATTATGAGCTTTTAGAGGCGGGGCGAAAGTGCACCACTGTTTACAATACAAGAAAAAACTAAGAGCTTCATGGGGAAAATGCAAAAAAATATTCATCTTTTTACAATTTCACCAGCAAGGACCACAAAATAAAACATAATTAGACAAAGTTTATTGATAGAAGATGACAGATGGATGGCCAGCACCAACCTAGGCCTCACTGAGGATCGGTGGTGGCTCATAGGTCAGGCAGGTGCCAATAAGAGAGAGTGACAAAGTGAGAGAGAAGGAGGGTTGTGCTTGGAAATGAGAACATACAGATTTGTGGGGCAGGAAGGATTTTGCAGACTTATGACTGGAAAGGGAGCGTATGAAGTTCCGGTGAATTACCTCCAATATTTGTGGTTTTCTGGAAGTGAAAATGATAAATGCAATTAAAACTGAATTAACCTTCCAGCCCTAATCTCTGGAAAGACAGCTGAATGACACAGAGGATCACCACACCAGACACGGGCCTGAATGGTTATCTCACTCAAAATAACTTTCTTTCCAGCACCTTTAAGAAATTACACTTTTTATCTCTTTGCAAAGGACTAAGAATGGAGTTCAATAAGGTTATGCTCGAAGTCATGTTTTATTTAGTTATCTTCGTTCGAGTAACTTTAAATGAGTTTCAGTTACTACTCGGCCTCTACCCTAAAGATCTAGTTTCATTTTGTCTCATGTGAGGCGCAAACTGGGGCAGGTGTTTGATGCAGCTCACAAGCCAACTTGGCATCCTCAGGGGTGACAAAAGCAGTACCAAGCTGAGGCTGGGAAGTTATCGTCGATGCCACCCCGTGAGAGCTGGAAAGCCTTTTAGTGGAACGGCTGGCAGGTGCCTCACACGACTGCTTGTCAGCGAGTGGAAATTTTACCTGTCTGCTCAGCATCAATCACACGATTGGACAGAGTGATGGAAAGCAGGGCAGCCTGTGTGAAAGTGCTAAATAAAACCTGATTAATCTGTCATGTGACAGAAGGCAACGCTGGTGGAGAGACAGAAAGAAACTCAGTCATACGAATCCTTGCAGAGAGATGATGAAATAATATACTTGAATAATTCACAGAAAGACTACACGAGGGGAGGGGAACCCCATCATTCCAAGCCAGGGAGAGGTCTTGGTGTCCCGTAATCGGATCCACTGTGTTTCTGTGTGTAAACAGAACTGAAGCTGAGCTGTGTGTGTTTGCTTAGGTAGCCATCCAGGATTTGATCTGTCATACTGCCAGCTGGCTCTGGGCTACTTTCTATTTGGGCCCGTTCAAATAAAGCACCCCACTTCCTTTTTCTCTTAATACATGAACTGGTCCTGAGGAGTCTCACTTCCTTTAAATGGTGCATGACTGTCACATTGTCAAAAGGGACAAAAACAGAGGAGTTTCCCACTGACACATCTCAGCTGAATGAATCCTAATCTTACCGAAACAGATGTTTATCACAGCTGAGGGGAAGTAAGTGCTTACAGTCTTAAAGTGAAGTACAAGTAGCTGGCCAGCAGCCAATAAAGTGAACAGTTAATCAACAGAAAATTTTAAATTCTGATAATAAAATGAAAGTTTTAGCCATTTTTCTGTGAACATGCTCAATATTTACTGTTCGAAAGTGACAGCTTGATGGTTTATTTTGTTATCTTTTTGATAATAAAAAAACCAAGAGGTCCACTTGGACTACAGGAAATTGAAAAAGGATATTTAATCAGTATTTTCTAATAAATACTAGTTTGCAGATTAACCTGTGAGGGCTAACATGTCTCAGGGTCATTTCATTTGGTGAGAAGTTTTGGGTGTTAACAGCAATGATTAGTTCAAAAACCACAAATCATATTCTGATTGGATCCAAGGTTTGTATGCTCGACTACCGTCGATGACGACTTACATCTCGTGGCGTTAATCAGTACCAGAGTGTAAACTACTCCTCACGTTGGAAATGTAACTCAAGTAGAAGTAAAGTCATTTTTACACATGAATACAACAGGAGATGGCCTCATCAGACACGTTCTCAGTACTGAAAATACTCACTGTGGTTTAGTTAGGGGCTTCCTGCACACATTACACCCACTCACATACTGTGAATTCACTGCACAATTACGCTCTTTACTCTCACATGGGTGCAGTCGGACGTCACACAGACTTTGCAGTGGCAGGTTAAAAACAACAACGTTTAATGTCCGCCTCAGCTGTGCATTTCCATTCAAAGCCCGGGGCTACAGTGCACATTTGCATTTTTCTCTATGAGTTTATCAGTCTCTCACATTGTTGTGGAGGAATTTTAGCCCACTCTTCTTTACAGTGTTACTTCAGTTCATTGAGGTCTGCAGGCATTCATTTATGCACAGCTCCCACCGCAGCACTTCAGTCAGATTAAGGTCTGGACTTTGACGGGGTCATTGCATCACATTGGTTCTTTTCTTTTCAGTAATTTTGTTATAGATTTTCTGCTGTGCTTGGGATCATTGTCCGGTTGCATGATCCAGTTTCATCCGTGTTTCAGCTGACAGGCAGATGACCTCAAGAATACTTTGGTTTTCCAAGGAGTTTTTGGTCAACTACATGACTGGAAGGTTCCTAAATCCTGTGGCTTTAAAACAAGCCCAAATGATAACCCCTCTACTGCCGTGCTCCACAGCTTGTATGAGGTTTTTTGTTTTCACCAAACATGGTGCTGTGCATTAGTGCCTTACATCTCCACTTTGATCTTGTCTGACCAAAGGACATTGTTCTGGAAGTCTCATTCAGATGCAGCTTTGCGAACGTAAGCCCTGCTGTCATGTTCTTCCTCGAGAGACGTTCTCCCAGCAACCCTTCCAAACAAGCCACACTTGTTCAGTCTATTTCTAATTGCACTCTGAAGAACTATGACATTTAACATGTTAACTGAGGACTTGATTTTTCCCTACAATTTCTCTGAGCATTGCACAGTCTGACCTTGGGGTGAATTTGCTGAGACTTCCCTCTCCTGGGAAGATTGTGGCATTGTGTTAGGATGCCTGAAACTTGATACCAGCAAAATGCCAAAACCTCTGCTTTTACAAAAGTGCTCACAGTAGATGATGATTGATTGATTAGCAGCACCTGGCTGCTACCCAACCTCCTAAATAGTGTGTCAAGTCATAAGAGTGTACTTATGAATAATATGGTTGAATTGTAGATGACGGCTGGTCACTTGTGGTAATTTGATATTGTCCTATCATAATATTAAATTGTATCCTTCATTTTGATTGGTAGTCTCTTCAGTCACCTGCCTTGAAGTTGAGAAAATTTTAACCGAAGTTATTTTTCTCATGAGCTTCTGAATATTTTTTTCTGTGGTCTCTGGTCATCACACCGCTGCTAGTATTTTCCTGTATTGAATATTATTTGATTAAAACTGAGAAACTGAGAAAAATATGCTTTTTAAAAAAGAGTTTTTCTTGAAAATCCAGTAAAATGGTCACAGTGGCTCGAATATCAGCTGCAAAGCATATTTTCTATGCAAAATATGAATCAGTTACTCTGTGAAATAAGTATGGTATGAATAAATGCAGAGGGGCTAGAAAGAAGTGCCTCTCATATGCACTTGAATAAATGCTGTTTTGCACTGCCACATCATTGCTATCACTCAATGAGAGATTAAATAACACTTTGAATCAGCAGATACAAATTAACGTCAACACTTCCTGGAAAATTTGCATGCACTCACCTTCCTTGCTGGGCAGTGTATACCCATCTGCATTATGGCACAGTTATGTAACTTATATAACAGGGTTAGTGGACCACATCTGTGACAGCTGGACCCATCACTGCTTAAGCTCAGATGAGCATTATGTCAAATGTTATTTCTCTGAATTTATATAATTATCGTGCTAAGTCACCTTCATAACCCTAACCTTGTGCGTGTGCCGTGCGCAAGGTCATGGCTATGCTTTTTACTTGGAGTGAATTACTTAGAATGAAAGAGGCAGGGAGATTTCTGGAAACTTCTTTGCTTTAAATAGAGGAGTGTCTGCAGAGCATGCAGTATTTTTCCTTCTTTTTTTCTGTGCACTTTATGGCTTTATCGCCTTTTTGTGGGTTATTGGGATCAGTCACTGCAGCTGTTGCAGGCTGAGGGTGAAATGCAGCAGTCGTGACATACATTTCTGCCCACCCTCAGAAGATGAAAGCGTTGCAGCTGGGGGAATAACAAACGGGAGCTGCTGCCACGTGATTTCACAAGACCATTCCTGGGATTGCACTTCTTCCTCTCCTTCTCCATAATAACTGGCGATAATCCCTTTTGTGCCTGTGGTGCTAACAGCCAGTTTGGAGATTTTCCATTGAGAGAAAACAAGGGAGGGGGAGGTGGAGGAGGTGCTGGTGGTGGGAGTGTGGTAGGGGGTGCTTTCTCCCACCTCCTCCTTCTATGCGGTGAGCTCTTCTCGTCATTCCCACCACCTCGCCTCCTGCAGGCAGAATAAGGCTGCAGCGGAATCCCGTGACGTCACGAGACTGTTGCCGTGGATACGACGGTGACGAAAACAGGGCGTCACCTCCTGATACCACGTGATCCCCCTATAAGCGACACTTGCAGGCTCTAGCAGCGGCAGTTCGTAGCGGAGCGCGGACGGTTGGAGATCAGTCTGCGCGTTTGATGCCACATAAAAAAAACAACGGTAGCTAACGGTTAGAGGACCAGGACCACAGAGGAAATATCAGTGCTTCTTTTTGCTTCATATTTTCGAACTTTTGGATATTTATTTATCGCTGAACATGGCCGTGACTGAAGCTGGATGTGATCTAACTTACTGCAAAATGAGGGGAATTGTAGCCGTTCTCACTGGTGAGCCACAAAAATGACACTTTTATTTATAACGCTACCCGAGTATTCAGCACTAAGTCAAGCTGTAAATTACGACAAATTAGGCCTTTCTTTTTAATTATTTTCAGTAATAAAAAATTAGATGTAAATAAATAAATTACAAAGAGTGTTTTATTTATTTTTTTCTGCATTTAAATGGTAGAAAATTGAAACCTGGACATAAACGATAGCGGTATGGAAATCTGAATAAATATCCCAAATCGGGTCATCTGTGTTGTAATAAGGATTTGTGATGGAAAATGCTTTGTTGGCCGCTACTGTTGGCATCTGAATGAATGGCCCAAGTGGTTGCATAACCTATAAGCCCGCGACATAAGAGGTCTATACACACTACACGCAAGTCTACAGTGGAAAGGCGATATTTAAAACTCAGAAATTGCGGATTAGGACTCAAACACCGATTTTTTTTTTTTCTCTAATTAGAGACAAGTGTTTGGATCACGATTCAGCCTGTATGTGTTTGCTTGTTTTTGTGATATAACATAAAGGGGTTCCCTCTTTTTCTGCAGCTTTCATCAAGGAGAGAAAAATGGGTCTGAATGACTTCATTCAGAAGCTGGTGTCTACTCCACATATCTGCCAACAGTGAGTATTCATATTTAAAAATAAAATAAACAAATAGAGATGAATGGAAGTGTAAGATTTTGGATTGGAAAATTGGCCTTTAAGTGAGGGCACACAGAGCATCTCTCTTGGCTCCAGTTACTTCCTGGATTTCAGAGCTTCTAGTATTTATTTCTGACTGCTATCCCATTCATGATTAGTGCGCACAGGTCCCGACCAATCCAATCAGCCACCTGAGTTTAGCAGGACATTCTGCTAAAAGCATAATCTGGATCCAAGAAGCCAGGTTAAGAATAGTTCTTTCACGACAGGCTTGCTAACAATCTCGCCACTGCATAATCACCTCGCAAGCAAATCCCCTATGTTCCCTTGACAAGGATAAACCTGTAATTCAATTATTACATGATACATGGCTTGGCCCGTGACACAGGTCAGAGTGGGGTGGGGTGGGAAAAAGAAAAAAAAAACCCAGGTGTTGCATCTGACCTCTTCAGATGCTCCAGGAGGGCATCTGAGCTGGACCCCTGAGTCCTGCAGAGCAGGCTGAACCCTGTCTTTGCGGATCAGCGGCTTAAGGTTTTCTCAGACAGGTTGAGCTTTGGCGAGCCTTGGTGAACTTGACCTGTCTGGAAGTTTCAGACGGTCATTGGAGTCGCACCCACGCAGAGGACATCCATTCAGCTTCTCAGTTTCAGAAACCTCTTAAGAAATCTCAAATCCAATCATCTGTGCTGAATAAAAAACAGGTGATGTTAAAATCCTCCATATGAATGAGTCTTTGTTCTCTGTTTTCAGTGTTGAAGTTAACAACTTCCTGAAGATAGATGAGAATCAGAACGAGGAGGTTGAAAATGAACTTCCTGATAGTGATGTAAGCAGAAACTATTTACTTGCATTACAGTCTGACTCATTTTATCTGTAAAATGTGGCACCGTTGTGATCTTCCCCATGTTGTATCTTTCAGATGTGCCTAAATTCTCAAAGTTCACTGGCTGAGGATACTCAGTAAGTATCCTTCAAAGAAATCTCTATGCCACAATTTTGACAAACATAGATGAGAACAAATTACAAATGAAATCTTTTATCTTTTTCTCTTCTTTAGGATCAAGCCCTGTGATTTTGACTACCTTAAAATCATCGGAAAAGGCAGCTTTGGAAAGGTGAGTCTGTCCTTGCATGCAGCCTTTTATGTAACTGCTCTCCTCCACACATATAGGTCATCTCTGCGACTACATTACTAATGCAAATGTCTGATGGGAAACAGGTTTTACTGGCTCGGCACAAGGAGACCACCAAGTACTACGCCGTCAAAGTGTTACAGAAGAAAATCATCCTGAAGAAGAAAGAGGTAGGACCCCCGAGGGCATCTTGAACTTATTTATTAAATCTATTTTCTCTCTGCTGGTAATGTGAAATGCAATGAAAACAGTGTGTTATAATTTGTCTTCTCTCCTCCAGCAAAAGCATATCATGGCTGAGCGCAGTGTGCTGATGAAGAACATCAAGCATCCCTTCCTAGTGGGGCTGCACTACTCCTTCCAGACTACTGACAAGCTATACTTTGTGCTGGACTACGTCAACGGTGGAGAGGTAAGCCACAGTCTGGCAGAATGAGGACAGAATATATAACCTTGTTTAAAACAGATGCTGACAGATGTTTCTTTTTTTTCTACTCCAGCTGTTCTACCATCTCCAGAGAGAGAGAATCTTCCTGGAGCCCAGAGCCAGGTTCTACGCTGCTGAAATTGCAAGTGCACTTGGCTACCTCCACTCTCTGCACATAGTGTACAGGTAAAGAGTGATGCCACAGCTCCCCCTAGTGGACATATGTAAACCTGTCCCCTGATGCATTTAGAGTAACCATTTCTTTGTCTTGTTTTTGACAGGGACCTGAAGCCAGAGAACATCCTGTTAGACTCACAGGGCCACATTGTCCTAACAGACTTTGGCCTCTGCAAAGAAGGCCTTGAGCCCAACGGTACCACGACGACCTTCTGCGGGACACCTGAGGTACAAGATACATCTTTAGACATTTGTTCATCATCAGTATGAACTCAGTAAGACTTCTGAGGAATAATGTTGGACTTGCATTCATGTTTTCTCTCTCTTTTTCTCTCAGTATTTGGCTCCTGAGGTTCTCCAGAAGCAGGCGTATGACCGCACTGTCGACTGGTGGTGCCTGGGATCGGTGCTCTATGAAATGCTCTATGGACTTGTAAGTGGAAACGGGTGACTTTATGCCTTTTTAAATCTCGTGATTGTTTATACAAGATTAACACAACTCCTTTCTTTTTTTTGAAACAGCCCCCATTCTACAGTCGCAACACGGCTGAGATGTACAATAACATCCTCCACAAGGCTCCGGTGCTCAAGCCCAACGTGTCGAATGCAGGCAGGGACCTACTCGAGGGGCTTTTGCAGAAGGACCGCACCAAGAGGCTGGGAGTAAAGGATGACTTTGTAAGTGCACACATCGCACAGAGCCCCGATTCCCAGAATGTGGGCTGCAACCCCCTAGTGGCCCTTGCAAGTACTGCAACTGGGCTGCAAGAAGTCACCTGCCGTTAATTAAAACCATTTATTTTAAACAGTATAATTTAGTATAAAGTTGCTATTAAGGGTTTGCATTTTTGAAATAAATAGAACAAGTGAAACAAAGGGTTGGAATTAAAATAATTACACAATCATTGCTAATTTTCTGACCTACTTTTGAACCTGAAATTAAACAAGGAAAGCACAAAACAAGGAAATACTTGATCTTAGGCTTTTGTGATGATCGGAGCTGTGATTAAAGTTTTGGGTGGTCCACAAAAGATATCCACATATCGAAATGTGCCACAGCCCTCTCAAGTTCGGGACTGGCTGACATACAGGACTATAACAGATTGTGACACTTGTTTTCCATCACTGTGCTCATCCAGTTTCTCTTTTTCCCTTCAGCTTGAACTGAAGTACCATTCGTTCTTCTCTCCAATCAACTGGGAGGACCTGATGGCCAAGAAGATCACACCTCCATTTGTCCCCTCAGTGGTATGTATTACTCATTATAATTTAATCAGAATGATTTGTTGTCCCAGAAGACGGCTATCACAGTATCACTTTCATGTTTCACTTCATGATTATAGCGAACTACATTAATGTGATGTTAATACAATATTAATTGGAAGTGCATGAGAGGCTTTAACCATAACTGTACAAAAGCATATCAAAAGAACAGTTACACAATATTTACAATATTATTACGTCTGCTTTATTGACATCTGCTGGAAATCCAAAGCCTTTTTGTTAATGAAATAGTCAGAAATAGAATAAAAACACAGATCTAGTGTATGTGGACATTGTGCTTATGCCAGGAAACACCCTGATATCAGCGGCAAATTCGTTATTATACATGAGATTTTTCTAACATCTTTCCCATCTTTGTTTCACAGTCTGGTCCCACAGACCTGCGACACTTTGACCCCGAGTTCACCCACCTGCCAGTGTCCTCCTCTCTTTGCACAGACACGCTGACTGTGACCAGCAGCGTCAAGGAAGCAGCCGGAGCCTTTCCCGGCTTCTCTTATGGGCCTCCGGCCGAACACTCCTTCATGTGATCGCCAACATTTCTTCCAGTCTGTCCTGAGAATGAACAGGAAGCAGGACAAAAGCTCTGGACTGACTGTCGTTTTGACACATGGACCACAACGGAGCGGCTTGTCTAGGAGGACGTTATAAGAGGATCTAACTGACAAGAACACTGAGGGGTGGGGGTTAGATCTTGAGTTAGCTTGTGCATGACCAGTGTACAGATGGAGGACTCTCATGTTACAACACCGCCGGCCCTACAGTCTTCTGCCTCAACCATCAAACTGCAATACATATGTGCCAAGTATGGATGCACGTCGTGGCCCTAAAACATCTCTGATGGCTCCGGTGAAGTGACATGAAGAGAAGTGCCTGAAGTTCAAAAGGCAGTTCGGACGGCAACAGCAGAGCCAGCTTTATCGAAAAAAAAACCCAAAAAAAACATCGAGGCAGTTTCTTTTATTTGGACTTTTGACGAGAACGCTAGCCGTTTAAAGGTGATGCCTTCATTTCATTTCTACATATGTCCAAGCTCTGTGTTTTTCTTAATGTTCACACTGTGTTTTGTCTTCATGTGAATGCTCAATTGCACTCGAGGAAACAAGGGTCACGAAAAGTGAAGCTTATTTTGCTTGAAGCATCAGAAACTTTGGATTAGACAGCTGTATATCTCTTATTTAGCTTCATATCTCTACTCTGAACAACAAAGAAACGACAGTATCTCGATATTACGCACCTGCTAGTAATTCTTGGACCAAACAGACTCATTAAGACTTTATTTTTGACCCGTTTGTCCTCATGAACTGAACTTTTATTGTACTGTGTAGAAAAAGAAAAGAAGTTACATATATTTTAATAACCACAAACATTCACTGTTTACTAGATTATAAATAATTTCTAAATGTCGATTAGCTTATAGAAATATCCAAGTAGATTTATTTCATCTATAGCAATATAATTTATTTTTGGGTTTTCACTTCCTTGTCATCTTCATCTAGCGAGTACATTAGTTTATATCTGCTGTTTGCAAACTTTACAAAGGACTTATGAAGAGTTCAACCAGCAATAACAGCCCCACATCAATGATAGCACATGGATACTGTATATCAATCTTATTTTAACTTACAAGTGATTGCTGTTTTATTGCAAACACTCCAGACAAACTCTAGAGTCTATGATCACAAATGTCTGTGTATTTATGCATCATGTAGAGAAGAACTGTGAATGTCTTGTGCCTGTCCAAGGCGGCCTGATCCGTGTATAATGTATGTACATATCTCTTCCCCCTAAACCTGTTGGTCCCTTTTTCCTAGAAAGATATCTTTAAAAGAAAAAAGCTTAATGAACTCGGTGAGGAACCCGCTGGGTGGAGTAGGCACTGGCATTGTTGAGCCTCGGGCCTCCTGCGTAAGATGGTTCTGGAAAGTGCAATAAAATATTGTTAACACGGAAAGAATAATTAAATATTTTATCTCTTTTTATCAAAAGTATAAGGCAACTTTATGCTCTGATAGTCATTATTAAGAGAGACTTGTCACTTGAGCACGGATTACTCATGATATCTTTACTCCATTTTTAAATCTCCACATTTCAGGTTTCTCCATCCCCAGAAAGAATTTTTTAAGCCTGCTGAAAATAATAATACTAAAAAACAAGGCAGCACACAGTTCTAGATCATTTTCTTCCATATTTGGAAGCATTAAGTTTCTGTTTTGTATTTTTTATGTATATTTATTTTCATGCCACTGCTACTGTACAAACAAGACTATTTACATGATCAACTGAAAAAAAACTGAACTGTAATCTGTGTCAGAAATGGCAAATAAAGTCTCTAAATCTAAGTCTCGTCTACTGATCATTTTGTTTGAAAGTAATTAATAACTGAAGCTTGCAAATGATTGCATGCTGCAGGTATCTCTGCTAGAAAGAGAGAGGTTAAAGTTTACAGGAAATCTTCCAAATGTATTTATATTTTATGATTATGAAACTGTGGAAGCTAAATGAATAATTTTTCTACATATTGACAGCTTTCACTTTAGCTCCTTCTTAATTCAGTTGTGCTGTGAGGATATAAAATAAACAGGTTGTGGATAGCAGCAGGTGAACGGGTCTCTTTTCCTTACATTTAAACTATGTCAACAGGTGTTCTGATGAAGGAAAAATACTCAAGCCCCATTTCCGCTGGTTTGCTTCACAGGCAAATTGATCGTTGGAAACACCATCAATGGCCAAACAGGTCAGCAGCTGGCCAGACACACCTTTTTATTTACCCTGAGCCATGGGGTCACAGGTTGAATTGAACCTTTCCACCTGAGCGCTTTTAGCCTTTTCCCAAAGGAGAATCACAAGGATTGTGACAAAAGTATTTCCAGCCTTTCTAATCAGTTTTCAAACAAGGGGCATAATTTCCTCAAGCATACAAAAGATTCAGATTGATCAAATGGCCAGAAATGAGAGAAAAATACAGTATGACTACCACAGACTTCTTCTTTCGGCTGCTCCCTTTAGAGGTCGCCACCACCTCCTCCTCTGAGTTGCCTGGAGCTCCATGTTCAGGATTCTTTGTCCAGCGTATCCACCATCCCTCCTCTGCACATGTCCATCTTAACTGAACTTTGTCTCCAAACTGCTCAACCTGAGCTTTCCCTCTCCTTTCATTCCTCTCCTCTCCAGACTCTCTTCCACCTGCTAACTACTCTCACTACAGATCACATTACACAATTATATACTGTTCACTCACGCTTATGTGCATAGTCATATATATTTTCACTCTAAGGCAACTAACAGTGGTTTTCATTGTTAACTATTCAGTTAATTACTTGAGGTATGAGAAGACATAAAACAAGGATTTAAAAAAATGTGCAGGTGGCAACTACATATGAAATAATATAAAATAAAACATTTTTTAATGAGAAAATAGATAAACTAGAACACTACTGTGAGGTCTGGGCTTCTCTACTTAGGCTGCTGCCCCCGCAACCCGGCCCCGGATAACAGAAGAAGATGGATGGATGGATGGATGGATGGATGATCTACTGTTTTAAAAATCTTTCAACATTTAGATTGTCTTAAATTTAAAAATAATTGCTGAATATAATATAATTATTGCTCATATACTGTTAATTTATTTATGTGCTACTACTGTGTTCAGTCTTTTGAACGGCACAGTAAGGTTGAAAATGACATGTGGACTTTAAATCTTAGACTGAGCTAGTTTAAATCAGTAAAGTCTGAACTTACTGTACTATTTTTTAATAATTTGTTTGATATAAACGAGCATTCATGCGATAAAACAAACCCCGAGGTAAAACTGGACACATTCAATGGATGCTCACCTGTTCAAATAACAGCTGTTTGCATTTTACTGTCACCTGTGCGTCTGTCTGTACGATGCTCTCGACTCACTATGAATCAGCCCTTCGCACATGCGCAGAACACTCCGCAACGACCACTTCCTGCAAAATAGTGCTCCCTGACAACAGACAAAGCTTCATATGGTGGTTTCAACCGAAGGCGCTTAATTAAAAGCGTTCCTCCATCACTCCTTCAATGGTAAGACGCGTCTCGATGCTTTTGTTGTGTTTCGGGTGTTTGTTTTGCAATCAGCTTTGCAGCTGAATGCAGCAGAAGTGAGATGCTTTCACACGCTGCCATTTCAGTACCCACTCCAATGGCTGCTGGTCCCGACTAATCTCTGGAGCGGGAAACTTTATGCCCGGGGGAAAACAAGTACAGCTAGTGATTAATCCCCCAGTGTGCCGGGTTGAGAAGACTACAGTGCTTGCAAATTGAACAGCTGATGGCAAAATTCACTGTATTTAAGTTGCCACTAAAGAATAAGTGGTAATCGACATTGCCTGCTAACGTTGGGACGCTAGCGTTCCGGTGTAGTCTAAATGCTGGCGAGTTCGTGCTTTTACCTTGGGTCTGTTTGTTTCTTTTATTAGTTTGTGCCAGTCACTTTAAATTATTTAGACACGTCTAACTTAGTATGTTGTGCGAATTGATGTTTCGGTTGTCCCCGGATAAAACTGACGAGTTACTGGTCTCCAGGAAGTAGACCGATGTCTGGCTTCACCTTCACAGTAAACTGTTCCCGGGTGCTAAATTCAGCTAACCTAACGGTAGTCTGTTAGCATTTGGAGATCTCATGGATGGGAACTTTCCGCATGACTTGATGTAATCTGTCGTTCCAGGATTAATGCTAGAATAACATACAGGACAAACAACGATGGTAGCATGTGCACTAGAGCAAACACATTTAATAATCACAGTCCACACACAGATTTGAAGCCTGCACACGCCAATCAATACACCGATATGACTTTTTTTAAGGAGCGTTACCAGTTGTTAGTAATTATTAGTAAGGAGGGAGTTGTGAATTAGTAATAATAAACCTGTGTTAACCACATATTGCTTTAGTCATTTAAATTTATATATTAATTACATGTAGTGAGGCTTTCAGAATTTGTAGTAATGGTTTTGTCATTCTGTTATTTGTCTCTGCATATGTGGTTTCTTATCCTTTATTACTTTTTTGTGTACTTTGTACACTTCCTTTACATGTTTTTCTATTTTGTTTTATTTTGTATAAGCAGATGGAATATTCATATTAAAATATGGCCTGGCCCTTCTTAAATAAAGCAAACTACAACAATTGAAAGGACGCTTATCCAGGTAACTTCAGGGTTAACCATTAGTTTTTCTGTACTAGGAAGGCAGTTTACATCCTATATTGCCATGGTAACTTGTGCTGCAAACCTAACCTGCTCTGTAGCATGCATGAAATCACCGCCTACTGACCAGTCAGATCTCCTGAAAATGGTTTCACTATTCCTGGAAGATCGCTTGAACCTCTGTCTGCAGCTAGCAGAAGGGTTGTCAAGCTTTTCAATAGCAGCTTTGTGGTTCAGTAGTAAATGTAGATTTTTTTAAATTTTACTTTCCTAGTACTGTCAAGTCTTGTATACTTTAATTATTTTATTATATTATGTTATATTACATTATACTATATTTATAGTATTGTGCTTCCAAAAAATGTCTATTATGTGTATTTATGCAGTACAGTATTCAGTGGTTTTGATACCAATATTTGAAGCAACAGTTAGCCCAGTGTTTGATCCCTGTATATTCTGTTTTATCTTTATTTATTACCATCATCAGGGGCTTCAGGGACTCAGATAAAACGCTACCAGATGATTGTCTTGTTTGCTGACAGATTGATAATGGTCAACAAGGCTCACTTATTTATGTATTTAATGTAGCTGCTTGTAACCCAGAACATTTTTGCCATTGTACACAAGGTCAGTTAAAAATGCTCAGATGACTTTTATCTTCACAGACAAATGGGCTGATGACTCTGTAAACATGAATAATACATTTAAATTACTTTTTAAAAATCCATCAAACAATCAAATAATTATTTTCTTGTCTAATCTTTTCTCTGTCAAGTGGAAGTAAAATATGAAAGAAAGCTCTTTTTTTAATTTTTTGGTTTTCTTTATTTTTTTTAATGTTTTGTTTTGTCTGACCAGCAAACAACAAACTGAAAGGTACTCAGTTTTTACTCTATGATTCTAAAAATTAAATCAGATCTTCCCATTTGAAAATCTGACTCCAGGTTTTACATATAAACAACTATAATTATTATTTTCTTATTAATTAACTGACCAATGTTGCAGCTGCATTATATAAGTATTTATATCTGTTGGTTTAAGTGGGTCTTTATCTTTTTTCAGAAGGCATTTATTAGACTGAAAACTCATAATAAAGATGTTTGGTAATCCAAAGATCAATTAATAATTCATTTTCTTTGAGCTGTGGTGTCCCCTTATTCTTCATACTCCACATTTGCAGGTTAAATGAGAGACCTGCAAAATATTTTTTTCTCGTTTTAATTCAGTTCATTTTAAAAATGTCATATTGGCATATATTTTTTTTAAAATTCACTTATCGCACAAGCCTGCATGTTCTTTAATGAACCACTTAATATCACACTTCTAAGAGCAACACCTACCTGACACATTGATGTGGTGTTAATTTGCAGACTGACCTATTTTCTCTGATCACTTTTACATTATGTCAGTTGAGTAAATGCTCATCCCTCCAGCTGTGGGCAGAGGCCCGTTAAAGTGAGCAGTGGACAAAACGAGGTTAGATCTTATCCCCCCCGGGGCATCTATTGATATGAGAGCGTGCACCTGAGCAGCTAATGCTCCCAGAGGGTATGTTTTCGTTGAATGTAGGTTAGTTCGCATGTAAGGTGGCACGCATCCTTAATCCTGCAGTAAAAACAGAGTGGTGAGGACGTTGGTGAGCGTCAATGCCACACGTGCCTCACCTGCGAGTCTCGTGCTGGAGATTAGAGCAGGGTGCCCCACTTCCTTCATCGCCACTGCGTTCTGACTGATCGAACTGTGATAGGGGCAGGAGAGGGATTCACTTTATGGGACAAGGGGAGGGGGGAGTCACATATGGGGTACTATATAAGACTGTACTCCCACCATTGACTCTGTGCCTGTTTGTCTTTGCTTCTGTGGTGGTGTGAAGCAGGGTCCCGCTAGGCTCTCCAGGTACAGAGAGTAGGCTGAGTGTGCAGACATGTCGGGCCGCTCCGCTGCAGAGATGGATGACTCGCAGGAGCTGCCGGTGAGTCTGCATGGAGTCATTTGCATAGTAACTTCACTGATTTCCTGTAACTTTTGTTTTTGTGAATGATAACAAAGATGTGGCTTAAAGTTCATGCAAATATCTAAAATAGAATCTCATTTTCTGTTCATGTTTTCTATCTTAGCCAACGCAAAGTTGGATTTTAGGAAAAAGCTTCAGTCAGTCTTTATCTTTATTTTCTGTTTTTGTATTCATTTCTATGAGAGATGCCTAAGAAAACGTCATTATACCCAAGCATACCGACCGTTTAACTGTTTTGTTTTGTTTTTTTAAAGGTCTTAATCACTCAAGCTCAGTCAAGTTTTGTGATAAAATTATCAGAAAATATATATACTGATGATAATTAGATTATACAGACTTTTTGCCTTATTTGTATGCAGACCAATCATGATTACCTGCATGGTCCCCACCAAAGGCCCGTTTTGAGGCAGGAAAACCTCTCACAGTGTACCTT
>VUQG01034848.1:19590-35886 GCA_015106755.1 Etia nguti
TTTTTCACAACTCCAGTTCTCTCAGTTAAAGAAACAATTATATATATATATATATATATATATATATAAAAAACTTTTTCCTTTTCTTTCCCCCCCCTGCAGGTTTCTTTGTCAGTAGGCTCTCAGTTGGTGCAAAACACCTGCTGGTGCTTTGGAGGAGGAGCAGCTTGGCAATTCAAATGTGGCGTAATCTTCCAGTCTGTATAATAAAACAATCTGTCTCATCTTGGTGCATCTCAGCAGAGGTTGAAATTTTCATCCTGTTATGATTTTTTTTTTTTTTTTTTTTTTTTTTTTTTTTTTTTTTTTTTTTTTTTTTTTTTTTTTTTTTTTTTTTTTTTTTTTTTTTGTGGCATGTTAAAAGGCTTTTGCTCTCTTGCAGATTCGTCATTTGCTGACAGCACCATATGTATATTAAAGTATTACAATTCTGTGTAGACACAAGAATTATTTACAGCGGTGTACAGCTGTTCTCTCATGTCAGTGTGGTGAGCTGTATACTTTTTAGAGTTTTATATTCAACTTTTCAGTTTGAGTTTTATTAAAGTCATTTTACCTTTATTATATTTTACTTAGATTTTTACATATTGGGCTCCTATTTTTTTTAAACTATAGTTTTCTATTTAATTAATTTGGCTGCTATGACACAGGACGCGTTGAGATACATGGATTATAATATATTATATTATATTATATTATATTATATTATATTATATTATATTATATTATATGTCGTTCGTTTTCAATTACCATGATTGGTATTCTTGCTGATATCACAGTGGCTGATAAATATCAGTCCATGCACCTTTTTTTTCTTAATTAAAAATAAATAAATAAAACTGACTGTAATCGGCTGCTTTGTTTAAATCGTGTGAGCTGTCTGACTTGTGTGTCTGTATTTTTGTGCATGTGCAGGCAAAGAAAGCTAAGATTGACGTAGATGGTGAACTGAAGAAAGAGACGGGGTTGGTATCCACTTATATGCTTTCATCTTTTTAAAATTACTGCTTAATTACAATTACATTTTTCATGCTCTTTCAGTAATTTGGGTGATGATGGGAGCCCAGCTGCTGTTTTAGGTTCATCAGAGCAGGAGAACTCATATTCTGCCCTGTCCACAGCCCAAATTGATCCAGGTCAGTAGAATATGTTTAAAAATAAAAGGCTCACGATGTCCAGAGATGTTGCTGTAGTGACATTTCTTGTGTGGTCACAGGTGAACAGGAGCAGTCCAGCGCAGAGAGGGGGGCTTCATCTCAACCATGTGGTGACTCAATTAACTCGTACAGTCATTCTGGTACGAAAAGAAACAGACTGGGCTCTAAACAATTCACAGTAATGTTACTCTTCTAAGTGCTCTTGTACCTAAAATAGTCTCTGTTCCTGCAGCCACCGATGCCACAGCAACATCTGAATACACCCAACAGGTTTATCAGGGAAGCAAGTGAGTATGCTGCATGGAAGTAAGGCATTAACACTTTATGAATCACTTTAGATTTAAAGAGAGAAAAATTCAACAGCCTCAATCACATATGCAATAAAGTTTCAAACAAAACATGCTAATCAGTTTCCACTGGGAGTTATTAACTTATCAGAAGATCACTATGGGGTAAATGTATAGACCTGTATGAGTCAGTTATTATAGTTTTGTATTTTCTAATTAGGTTTTATTTTTATTTGGTTAAATTTAGGGAAATCAGTACAGGTATTACTATAAAAACACTGAATTTTTGGAAAGCAGCTGAGTCACAGTGTCATCAGGCAAGTTTTGTTAAAAATCTTACAGAACTATTATCTTAGCTTGGTAAAATTATTATTTTATTGTTGTCAGTTTTCCAGGTTCACAAAATCCTGAAACAGTAGTTTCAGTTATTTTAGTTAATTAAAATGTTTTTTTTTTTTTCACATCTAGTTTTATTTTTTAGTGTAGTTTTAGTTAACCACAGTGACCTTGGTGCGAGATTTGTGGCATCCTGACTTTACCTGCAACGTTTGGACCTCATTTGAATTTTGTTGAGATGTTCCAAAGAAGACTTTTATTGATGGGTACAGTTTTCTCTGTTTGCATAGCAGCATCTACTCCAGACCACCAGATTAGATTACTAATGTGCTTTTACTAATGTAAAAGTGATAAAGTAGGTGTTTGTATGTAAACGTGGTGAGGAAAAATCCAACTTCTTTGGATTTTTTTCTTACATGAGGACAAAACCTGGCTCTTTTGTTTTGTATATTGCACCTGCAGGCAGGTGTACTCACTTTTGTTACAGGTAGTCATTCTCTGTCTCTCTCTTTCAGCCCAGCAGTAACGTCATACACCAGTCAGGTGGCGTTTCCTCCTCTGGCCCAGTCCACTGTGTACTCATCCTTCCCCCAGACAGGCCAGACTTACGGTCTCCCACCTTTTGGTTAGTGGCTACTCTTTTCAGAAGACCCTTTTTAAGGACCGTCTGCTCTCTAAAATCCGAGCATCACACCTCATGACTTTGCTTTTAAAGCCTCACTGTGCTTTGGCGCTGAACCAGTCTGCTTTTAAACTCTGCTTTTACACACAAACACAAATCTTGACGGGAGTACCCGGTTTACTAACTTTGCTGCATCTTCAGTGACCCACTTTCTCCCCTGCTGCCTCTTTCATCTTCAGCTTCCATTGCTCTCTTTCATCTTCAGGTGCTATGTGGCCAGGCATAAAAACAGAGACAGGGCTGCCTGATGCACCCTCTGGTGGCCAGCCTGGGTTTCTCAGTTTCAGCTCCACATATACCTCAACCCAGCCAGGCCAGCTGCACTACTCATACCCCAGCCAAGGCAAGCTGCCATCTCACTCTGTCTCACTGTCTGCAAATACCTGAAGAACACAGTAAAGAACCTGCAGTGGCACAGCTCTGATTTCCTCTCTTGCCATTATAACATCATGTAGAAGTATTTTTATTTTTTAGTCTTTGCATCTGTTTTAATACGAGTGTTTCTGTCTCCAGGCTCAAGCTTCACAACATCCAGTGTGTATTCCAACATCCCTTCAGCTACAGCCGCGACTACAACCGCCTCGGCGGTGGCCCATCAGGTGCGAATGAGTGATTCTCCAGTAAAATAAAGAATCAAACTATCTTTGTGTGTGTTTTTAAGAGCGGTTGGTGCACTGTAGGGGTGGAAAATTGTCTTTAAAATGACCAAAAATTAAAAGGAAAAAATTCATTTCAAGCTATGAATGTATGCAAGCAAAGTGTTAATGTGCCACAAATCTCAAGAAAGAAATGCAGAAGTCTTGTATGTGTCTGCGCAACATGTTTATTCTGTGCTGTGGTAGGAGGTTAGAATGCTAGATGTAGTGATCTATAAAAGGATAATAAAAGCATTTGTTATGTGTGCAAAGGTTCAGTTCAAACTTACTTCAGTATTTATGTCTTTGAGTAAGGGCAGAAATCCACAGGAATTGGATGCTTTTGGGATCAAGTTTTGATCACAGAGGGTTCATCTGACTGTCTGACACAGAACCTGCGTTTGTTTTATGTTCAGTGATATTAGAACTTCTTGAAAAGATGAGATCGTTCCAGCGTATTGTTACTCAGCCCTGTGTGGAGTCCTTTCCCATCATTCTGCTGATCACGTTTGTTTGTTGTTTCACTTCTCTCCAGGATTTTAGCAGCTATAACTCTCTGGGACAGAGTCAGTTCTCTCAGTACTACACTCTTCCTCCCAGCTACGTGCCTGCTGGGCTACCTAACAGTGATGAGCACGGTGGCGGTGCGGGCGTCGCTGGATATTCAGCAGTGAAATCAGAGGAGGCCGCCTCAGCTGGACTGCCTCCTAGAGGTTTTTGGCTTTTTGTTTATCTTTTGTTATTATTGCATTTATTTTAGGATTTATTTTCTTTTTTTCTGCCTTTGGTGTCCTTACCTCAAAAAACTGTCAGCACTTTGTTCTACAGCACATGTTGAATAGCTGTGTAACATAAACACACAGTGCTGTACCTACATTAGAGGCAGGAAAAAGCACAGTGAGAATACTTAAAAACTTCTCATGGCACTATTTTTCTGTACGTTAACTTTATACAAATACAAACCTGAAAAATAACTAAATAATGCGCACACTGTTAAGGTACTTGTGTTATTGTGTAGAAATACTTAACAAACTAGTAGAACAGTTAGGATGAAGTATAGTGTGTTTTATTTTATTTATTTTTTGTCAGTTTTCCTGTGCACTTGGCTACAATTTCTTTTTCAAGATGCAATTTGTTCCACAGTCCACAGAGCTCTTCTGTTTTTGGTTTTTTTTTGTCTGGAGCTCTTTTTAGATATCCACTGCAGCCCTGAACGGCTCCAGACATTTCAGAGATGCAGATGAGAAATTTAAGATCTAAAGTAGTTGGATCAGACATTAAACTGCCAGCTTTAGACCAGATTAAACTGAAGTGTGAAGAGAGCAGCTAATATTCTAGATCTGCACCTCAGTAAACAAGTGAAAAAGTCCGCAGCCAAGTCTCCTTTTTAATCCCATAATGTGCTGTGGAATTAAAAAAGAATTTAAGTGGAAAATCTAAATAACTAAAATAAGGAACTTCTTTCGGCTGCTCTGTTATTCAAAGGTTGTTTTGTTTTTTTAATGCTGGTTGCCACGCTCATGTTCTTCGTCTCATTTTAGATGCGTCCCCACCAGAAAACCTGCCTGTTTGTGCGGCTCTTCCTACAACTGTGGCAGTGCCCGCTGGAGCACGAGATCAGGACGAGGTCGGCCGCAGGAACTCTGTGGGCAAAGCCAAAGGGAAGGGCAAGAAGTCTGATAACTCTCCACCTGCTGAGAGTGACCTGGAGGTAACTATTTAATTTACTTATTAAACTATAGTGGATATAAATTACCTCAGCAAGTTTGTTTTGACATTTGTGAAATCTTTGCAACAATAAATATATTAATCAACTATTAAAGGAACTGAACCATTTCTGTGTCAAGTCCAGACCAAAGTTATGTTTATGGGGTTTTTCATGCTTTTTTGAAATATAATGGGAAAGTTAGAGGTGCAGGATAAAATACAGCTGCTGTAAAAGTTCACTGTACTATGGAGTGCAGGTCCAACAAGTAATCTTGTTCTTTTGTGTTTCAGCGCATTTTTTTATGGGATCTGGATGAAACCATCATTATATTCCACTCTTTGCTCACTGGCTCTTACGCTCAGAAGTTTGGCAAGGTCGGTTTTTCCAAAGATTAATACTTTGAGCTTACAATGTAAAAATTAGACCTATTGAATTGTGTAACATGCTTATTGTGGGTCTGTTTTATTTTGTTCAGGATCCGGCGACTGTGTTGAACTTGGGCTTACAGATGGAGGAGCTGATCTTTGAGCTGGCAGACACCCATCTTTTCTTCAATGACCTCGAGGTACAGTGAAGTTTGTTTAGACCAGAGTGAATATGAGAGATGAGCAGCTTTCGCTTCTGTTCACAGCAGCTGGTACAAACCAGGATTCTATTTTATTTTTTACAAACTCACTGAGTTGCATGTCAGATAGAAGAAGGCAGATAGACAATAGGCTGACTATCAAAAACTGGTTGAACTGCATTAAACAAACAAATGCGGCGCTGTTTCCTGACATGAGTGGTTCTAAACTCACAGGTGTATAATAATCAGGTAATTGGTGAGTGTCTTTTTGTTTTTTTCCTGTTCCACCTCCTTGAGTTTTAACAGGTTGAAGGTGTTCAAAAAGCCCCACAGTTACTTGTCATACATTTTTTAGTTTCATATTTAAATAGTTCCTAATAAAACGAGGAAAAGAATCCCTCTACTTGTGTTTTCTTCAAGGAGTGTGATCAAGTCCATGTTGAGGATGTGGCCTCTGACGACAATGGACAGGACCTGAGGTGTGTTACACGCTGCCCCCGCTAACTAACCCACCCACTACAAAATGCTTTGTGTCGTTCTGAGTAATCACAGGTGCTTTTTCTTTGCTTCAGCAACTACAACTTCATGGCGGATGGATTTAACGGCCCCAGCGGTGGAAGTGCATCAGGAACCACCACAGGAGTTCAGGGAGGGGTGGAGTGGATGCGTAAACTGGCCTTTCGCTACCGCCGGCTAAAAGAGATCTACAATAGCTACAAAGGAAATGTCGGGGGTGAGTTTTCAAAGCAGTGTCATCTGAAGACTTAAGTGACAGCAGCTCAGACGAAGGAAAAACCATTCTCACATTAAAACACCAGAGTTTTCTTCCCAGCTCCCAGAAACCAGCAGTGACTGGAAATTAAGCTCTTTGTAATTGTCCAGTCCAAAAATAAACAGAAAACTGTTAAAGAGCTGAGCTGCACTCAGACTTTGGAGTTGGAGCCACAGTAGGTGGATCATTTTAAACAATTTGTAAAAGGAGTGCATTTCTGTGTTGCTCCTAATGGAGTTTAGACCTTGCAGTGAAGAGGCTCAAAGGCTAAGCATAGATGTCTGCTTTGTTTTTTTTCTTTTGCTCTTCCAGGCCTGTTGAGTCCCATGAAGAGGGAACTGCTTATAAGGCTTCAGTCCGAGATCGAGAATGTTACAGACTCCTGGCTCAGCACTGCGCTCAAGTCTCTGCTGCTCATCCAGTCCAGGTTTGAGCGCCTCAGATTATCATTTTAGCTCGTAGGTAGTATTTCATAGATTATTTACTACTTGTTAAAATATTTTGTTTGGATAGTTGAGGTTCACCCTTAGTTAGTTACCCTGAGTTATTGTAGGGTCTTTATCTTACAGTATAAAGTGCCTTGAGGCAACTGTTGTTGTGATTTGGTGCTATATAAATCAAATTGAATTGAATGATGATGTTATAAATCTGTGTGTGTGGGTGACACCCACCAACAGGGGGAAGTGTATGAACGTGTTGGTCACCACGACTCAGCTGGTTCCAGCTTTGGCCAAAGTGCTGCTCTACGGCCTGGGAGACGTCTTCCCCATCGAAAACATCTACAGTGCCACAAAAATAGGTACGTATGCAACCTGATTATTCTGTGTCAAATAAAAAATATGAGTAATCTTTATGTGATTCTTTATTTTTCTTTTCCCTGTGGTTTCCTGTCATGTAGGGAAAGAGAGCTGCTTTGAGAGGATCGTCTCTCGCTTTGGGAAAAAAGTAACTTATGTGGTGATAGGTGACGGCCGAGATGAGGAATTTGCAGCAAAACAGGTAAAACTCAATTTTTGCCTTTTTTTTCTTAAGATATTTCATTTCAAAATGATGCATTTAGACCATCTGCAGCATTTTATGATTTTGACCCATTTTAATGGGAAAATTCTTAGATTGTGTTTTTGTGTGGACGGGCAGAATTTCAGATTTTTAGGAAAAAAAAGTACATGTTCCACATGGTTTTTGTTGTCTTTTTTGTTCCTGATCACGAGACCCTGTACCAGGAAAAAGAAACAAGGCATGGTTCACTAGCAGAATCTGATCCTGGACGACATTGACTTGAACAGTTATTTACAATCTGGCATGAAGAAGATTGTTTATAACCAATAAACAAAAAACATACATGAGCCATTTTTCCACCTGCTGAAGTTACTGTTTAGACTGACTTGATTCTCCAGAGCAGGTTCATCATAGATCCTCTCTGAGAAAGTACCTGAATGGTATGAAGTTAACCTGTCAGGAAAAAACACATAAGATGAGAGGGCCAGGGGGAGCTGGTTGACAGCGAGTAAACTTTCAAAATAAGAGCCAGAAAGTTGTGTTTCTCTCTAATGTATTTTTAAGAAGTGATTGTAAATGCACGGATTTTCTTGCATAAAAACATTCTGCAGTAAAGTGGTATTAAGAGATGTTTAAGTAGTCAAGCATAAAATATTCCTTTGCTCATCAAAAAAGTAGAGTTAGTAGGGTTGCACAATCTGTTGGAGCAGTCCTGCTTAAAATTGTAGCGACCCCCCCAAACCCTGATTTTTCTAAAATTAAACTAAATAAAATTGCCATATGTAGAAAGGAGACCCACTAACATAAAGTCTCATGTGAACAAAACACTTTGTCAGACTGTGCTCTTTATAATTACCCACTCTGCTTTCTTGTGCCTAATTTTTTGTCTCCCCTCCCTCTGCAGCACAACATGCCTTTCTGGCGGATCTCCAGTCACGGCGACCTCGTGTCCCTTCACCAAGCGCTGGAACTGGACTTCTTGTAACAAGGATGCTGTTGAATGTTGCGCACTCAAAGGGAAAATGTTGTCCTCGTACCGATGACTTGTGGAGTGAAACTGTATGTGTGAAAAATTCTCCACAAGCCCAACAATCACTCACCTGTTAGAAATCTGCTCTCGCTGTCCGACGACTCGCAACTCGCTGTGTGTTGGTGAACGTTTTGAGGCGGACTTTGGGTCGGAGCCGCCTGCGAGAAACAAACTGGATGCGTCAGTCATCAGAAGTAAGGTTCCTCTCGCCCAGCACCCCCTCCTCTACGGCAGCTAAGCTCACTGCGGCTGAAACTGGCACTGATTTGGACACGGAAGGGATGACTTCTATTATCCAGCTTCTTCATGGTTTTTGGCTTTTATTTTCACATAAGCATCCAAATGTCCTGCAAAGAACATCATCCCTCAACTCTCTCTGAGTTTAAACGGCTAAAGAGACGTTGTTGTTTGTTGGTGGCTTTCTCTGTGGAGGTTGTTATAGCTTTTTATTTTGAAAAATCTCTCTCTGGGGTGACTTGAAAGCATCATTTTGCCTTTATTTTATTTTTATCTTATCATGTTCCTGACAGTCATCAAGTATCAGTTAATCCCACCTTTATTTATCCTTTTTTTAAAAAATTTTTTATTGCCTCTCATGTAGCCAGACCGTTATTAAACAAAAGGTACTCAGTGATGGAGGACGGCGGGGGCCATTAATCTCTGACTACATCATGACAAGACCAAACCACACCATCAGTCAGCACCATCAGTTCTGAACTCTCCACTGTGTGAGATCCGTGGTCACTGAGCATGTGCTAAGGATAAGAGATGCAAACTGCAGGAAGTGGTAATAAGTGTGGGAAAAAATGCACAGAGCATCATCAGTTTCATGATTGACTGAGCAGAAGGATCACAATTTTATTATTATTATTTTTCCTCCATTGTGTGGTTTTCAGACTCGTGGCTTCATTTGATGTTTTATAAGGCAAGAAAACAAATACGCTACTTGACAGAATACTGAAAAAAGTAATAAAAGTTTAATAAATGTTATATAATAAATATTGTAATAGCCTCCAATTACACTCCAGGGCTGGACTACATACGTAGAACTACATCCACATGAGACTTAAATATCTGACGTTGGTGTAGTTATCCTTTTTCCTCTTGTGGCTGTAAAGAGCTTCTTTAATTGAAGCGTGTTCACTAAGCTGAAAGCTGAAGTTTTGTCATGGCTGGTGATGTTTTGGACATATATGGACTTAAAAACATTTTTTTCCACTCTTTGCCAATGATAATCAACACTCTTTGTGTCCTTTGGGCTCCTCAGAGCGCAGTCCCAAGTGTCCTTGAATTCCCAAAAGGGAGGTGGAGTGACAAATCTTTAACCAGAACGAAACCATGATTCAAACCTCCGCACAATCATATTCATCTCACTGTGATATTGATCTGTTGATGCCTGGTTAAAGTGTGCTGGTCTGGTCTTTCAAAAATTGTTCCAGTACAAGTGAACATCCGATTAATGGGAGTTTATTTTTTGTTCATAAGCTAATCACTAAGTAGAAATCCTTTTTTCACTTTCCTCCTTTTTAAAGAAAAACTGAGCCCATCTGTGGTTTTAGAGAAATGTTACACACCCGAAGATCATGTAGCGTTCTTATTTCTTTGATGACCCAAGTTACCAAACGGCCTTATCCACGTTTTCAGAGTGTTTGAGTAGGAAATATAAGCATCAATGGCTGGATTACTGAGACAACCCAGCGGAGATGCATGAGACTAAAACAGACGCTTTCATACATGTGCCGTAGCCCTGAAATGTTTTAGACGTTACCTTGTCTGATTCGGTCCATTGGGGTCATTAACCTGCGCCTCTCTAAAACAAATAGAACGGAGGAGCTTTGTTTGCTCTTCTTTCTGCACGCAAACTTAAACTGAACATATTCCCACAAGTGAGAACACGTCTAAAGCAGATTACTTCCTGGTGTGTGCTACACATGAGCAGGGAGGACATAGTCCAGGGTTCATGTGTAAACTTGATGGCTGAGTTTCTCACACATGGATTAATCAAAGTCCCCGATCATGAAACTTTGTTCTTCAGAATCATCACAGTGAGTTATTCTTATAATCTCAGAATAGGCCTAATCCAAGTCTGGGAAACGACTTTCACATGAAAGAATAAAATATTCTGGAGTGTTGTTTTTCTTTCGTTGTTGTTGTTGTTGTTGTTTGTTGATTTTCTTTCTTTCTGGTTTTTTTTTTCTTTTCTTTTTTTTTCATAAAAGTATTTTTTCATAGTTTTTCAAAGTACCACAAAACTTGCAGCTGAATATTTTTGGCTTTTCGAGGCTCTGTTGGTCTTATTGGAGTCGTAGATATGATGTGCATCAAATTACTAATTAGGAAGATGATTAATAATTAGATGCAGTCATAATTTTGTCTGTGAATGTCAGAAAGTGGTACAGAAGGCAGTCTAAGACCCAAATATTATTATAATAAAGGGGGAAAAAAATAAGTAAACAAGAAATGGCTTTACACACCTCCTCAGTTACTGTGAGTTATCGTCACTTAGCCTCACAACAACCCCAAGTCTTTCTAAATCATATAGGAGGGAAACAAAAAGGATGACAGTGCAATAAACTTCTACTTTGCTCATTAACTGTATTTTGAGGGGTTTTTGTTTTGTTATGTAGACGGCGAGGAGCGCAGAGGGGTGGACCTTCCCCGGTCTGAATGAGATTAAGACTGAACAATAACTGAGCCTGAAAAAGATTTTCACACACATGCAGCTTGACAGTTAAGAATGTTTATTTGTGTGTAGTTTTGTTTGTGTCCCGTGTGACTGTGTGCATATTTATATTGTGCCTTTAACCATCGTCTGTCTGCTTAATCTCAAAGGGAAATATCTTTTTATGTTTGATACATGTATCTCTGCATTGTTATTATCCAAAGTGTTATTTTACTTTATTTTTATCTCAATACTTTTTTTTTTTAAGTACTGTCGAGATTTTCTTTTGTTACTGAGTTCGACTTTTTTGACTTGATTGTTCTGTCTGCACTGCAACTGAAAGGTCTCGTAGAAACTCCACGTGCACTGCGGCTAAGTGTTTAAAGAAATTTAACGTTTGGCGTGAGAATACGTTCAGAGGTTTTCCTCTGTTTGACGAGGAGAATTTTTTTTCATTTGCTGTGAAACATTTAGCATCGCTTAGACAATCACAATCCCCGATGTTTGGTGTTTTTATGGCTGGTCAGAAGGTGAAAGCGGCTGTAACAAAGTGTCCTCGTTCTGTCGTTCAGTTACTACCTAAGTGAATCCAAGGGAAAACGAGCAGTCCTCAAACAGAAAACTGAGACCTTTGCATCTGTTCAGTTTATTGAATGTTTATTTCTTTACTTTGTCTGCATGTCACGTCTGTTTTGAAGTATATTATCATGGCCGTACATAATGACCATGAAATGTTTAAGGGACTATAATCTTAGATTTTCTTTTTTTTCATGCCAAATATTGCTGTTATTCAAAAGCTGTTTATTTTATATATATTTCATCTCATTTTCAGACATATGAGGCTGTTTGCGGTCACATAGAGAGCCTGAAAACTCAACACTATCATAATAATTGATGCTAATTATTTAATGACAGTAATCACTATTTCCTCCCAACAGCCCTGTAAGGTTTTCCTGTGTAAGACAATATAATGTAAATACATTTTAAAGATTTCAGACTCAAGTTTGTGTGTTTTTATTTTATTCAAATGGGGAAAAAAATTAAAAAGCAACGTATTTGCAATATAGACCAGAAGACCGTTTATTATACAAGTAGTAATAACATATTTAGATTAAATATAACCTTAAAGTTAGATTCAAGTGGAGTCATCTTTCTAATGAGAACAGGAAGTAGATTTTTTGGTTTCTCCATTACAAGATTAATCCAGATGTACCAGTAATTCCTCACTTGTGTCCACACAAGCCAAAGAGATGCTTTACTGACACTGCTAATACAGTTTGGCCCAAAATTCTTCAGACAAAGACGCAGTTTTTGTAGTTTTTCTTTTTTACACCAACACAGTGACTGGATTCCACCAAAAAACGGAATCATTGCATCAACTGTTTGGGAAGACATTTTTATACACGGTCCTCCAGTTTTAGAGGCTTAAAAGTTCAATAATTGACTGAAGAGCAGTTTCATGGCCAGGTTCCCTTGTAATTCCATACTAAATAAATACCACCTCCACCCCTCTCCTTTCCACCTACCTTTCATCCTTCCTCCACCCACCTTCTCTACAGCTTCCTTCAATTAGGAAGATGTAGAAACTGTGAAATGCTCCTGAAGAAAATTATATCTGGAATATGCTGATTACCCCGCTGCCACCATCAACAGACTTCAAATAAGCAAAATAAAAGCAAATAAAATCAAACTTGAAGAGTGTAGTATGAATGTGAAACAGTCTTTTAAACATGTACTTGAATCAGCAAGATAAATCTGCTCTAGTCATAATTTTCAAACAAACCAGTTTGGTCATTTTCAGCAGGTTTGTAGTTTCTTTAACTCTTTAATACATTTTACCCAGACTTTTAATGGCTTCACATTTAGAGACTGTTTTCCACTGATGTGGAATCTCTTGTCTGCCCTGGAATTTAAAGTTATAGTGCCTTTCCAGTTCATGCTGAAATCGACACACAAACCATTTCCAGTACGCTTGAGATCCATCAGAGGTGGTTCTCCAGGTACAATACTGGTAGCCAGCACTTCTGTACTGTTTATCGGGAGTTGACCTCCCTGAATAATGATAAGGGTAAAAACTCTGATTACTTGAAACCAGTTCTGTACAGAAGTGCATGCCAAACTCGCCTGTATGTCCCCAGTGCTCCCCACTGATCACAGAGGGTTGTTGAAAAGGAGTATTGTGGTCATAAGGACTGTGGTCTTTCATGGTATGGGTACAAGCAGCTGCACAGAATGGACACGTTACCCAGGAGCAGTTACACAGCTGATGAATGAGGAAATATTCAGCCTTCAGGCTGGATTCATTCAGCTTTTCCAGGGAGGGGTGATGCTCAGTGATCGATTTAAATCCTTTTTCTATCTCTTCCTTGAGGAAATCAAAATGTTTTATGTCACTGAAGTTTTCAAAAAAAATGTTGTAAAATGTCAGCTCATCCTTCAGCGCATTAGAAAATTCCTTCATCCACATGTCTGTGTTTCCTCTCTGAATTTTGACTATCTGTGTTGACGTGAATAAAGCCTGACTCACAAGTTTTTTCATGTCGTCAACATTTTTCTTGAGTATATTTACAGCTTCATCATTGTGACCAGTGATATACTTCTGCACTTCTGCTTTGATGAAAGCTTCTGCGTATGTCCTTGGATATGTGAAGTAGGTGATGAAATCATCAAAGTCTTCTTTCTCAGCTAGTGACTTCAACACATGTTTCTCCAAGTTCAGTCTGTTCCCATTGAATGCTGGGAAAATTACACCAGCGAGATCAGTGGCAGTCTTATTGCAGGCAGCCTCAACAGTGGAAGCTTTCAGCTTTTTACAGATCAGCTCTCCAAGTACAACAGCAGATGAATTGCCGTTACAAAAGCTTCTAAAGACTGTGTAATACTGTGTTTTCTTGCTTACTAAATAAATGAGTGCACCATTGATCACTTTGAATTTTCTGTGAGATGCTACAGCCCAACACTCCACCCTATAGAACACAAACAGCAAGAGATCAACTGTAAACTCCTTCTTCAATGTATATTTCCTCTCTGACAGAAATTTCTGCACTTCATCTGTTACATGATAGGTCACTTCATGTAAATAAGTTGTTGCGTAACCTCTTTTAGCTACACATTTGCTTTTGATTGCATCAAGTGACTCTTTTTCAGCTTTGTCAATGAGGAATCTGATCTGTTGTTGTTCTTCATGGGAGAAAGGGCCAAATGAAATATGTTTGTGGTAGGCTTCAATCATTCTAATCATTGAACTCTGTCCACTTATCTTTATATAATCTGAATAATCACCAATGTCTGATATTTTCTTGTATCTGCCACTTCTTTTACATTCATCTATGAGAGTTGGCTCAAATCCAAGTTCTTGAAGGATAGTTAACTGATCTTTTTCCAAGTTGATGTCTTCAACAGGTTTTATATCTGCTGTTAATTCAGTAACCCAGCCGCTCCAAACAGAGCTGAACTGTCTCTGAAGCTCTTCTTCATCTTTGGCCTTTTCCTTCAGTTTCTGAGCGAGCTCTTTGCTCTTCTGTAGCAGTTTGTTCTCAAACTCTGATTTCCTATCATCAATCAGTTTACACGCTTTCCTCTGCTGGATGACTCCATCAAGTTTTCTTTTCACTCTGCTCACTTGTTCATCATGAAACTCTTTAATTTTGATTTCAAATTGTCCTCTCCAGTGGCCAAACATTTTTCTCCCATTGTCATCCTCAAAGTATTTTGTCATTGCTTCTGTGATCTCTGCATAAGTTTGTCTTGATCCTCTAACAAGATAACTCAACTCAACCTCATCAAGTTTTCCATTTTGAATTCTGTTATGAAGTTGGTTTTCAATGGTCAACATGTTGCTTCTCAGGGTCCAGGTCCAGTTCCCATACTGGGCCATCAAATTTCTGTACACTGCAATTTCAAGTGTGTTTTCCAAACAAAAAAAAAAGTCAGTGCAGTCCACAGGTCATGAATTTTGGTTTTGAACTGTGAGAGAGTGATCCCAGCAGACTTTGAAGCTTTAGAGAGGATGGTGTTCTTCACTTCCTGGATGCTCTCACTGTAACCTGGACTGGGAGGAGCCATGGGTGGACTGCCCTCCCATAGCTGGGCACAGTATTTCACATCTTTCTGAACATCAAATTCAATGACATCACTGAAGTACTCTGCATTACAAACTTCCTCTTTGGCTGCTAGTTTGGCCATCTGGTCCAGTTTTTCTTGCAGGCGTCTTTTTCCATCCATGTTTCTCTCTGCTGCTGCAACATCTGTGACATTCTGGTGAACAAACACAGAACTAGGAGAAGGTTTGACTCCCTTCATCCTCATGAAAGCCTGAACAACAATCTGCAGAATGTCTTGCATGTCAGATGGATTCTCTCCAAAGATGTTGATCAGTGTCAGGTTTCCCAGACCAACAACAAGTGTTGCCAGTTCATTGTCATGATGAAGAGTGTTGTTACCTTCTACTTTAACAGCACACAGTCCTTCAGTGTCCACAACTGGAACATAGTCAAACTTCAAGTCTTTCTTCATCTCCTCTGATACTTTGAACAGCTGCATGAAGGCACCTTTGGTGCACCTGCCAGCACTCACTGCAAACGGCAACCCAAACATGGTGTTAAGCATTGTTGATTTTCCACTGCTTTGTAGGCCCAAAACTGACAACACAAAAACTCTCTGGTCCCCCAGTTTCTTGATGACTTCTTCTAAAAGACTGGAGATCCATGTTACAGGCACATGACCTGCATCACCATCCATCAGCTCCATCGGGTGTCCTGATATCAGCAGCTGTGCAGCCAGCTCAGGGTATTTAGACCACTCAGTGTGTCTGCTCTCTCTTTGTGTTGTTTTATGGGCTTCATAGATCTGTCCCATTTCTCTGAAGATGTGCTCCAAACCAAAAGTTGCAGACTGAAGTTTTTTTGATATGTCTTCAAGTTCAGTTTGTTTTTCTAATACCAGATATGATTTGTCCTGTTTGTTCTTCAAAGCCAAGACCTCAGACCACTTTTCATCATAACTTTTGAGAATTGAAGAAAGATCATGTGTGGAGAGGGCATCTATGAAAATCTGAGTCCATTTTAGGAAATACTCTCTGTCTGTTGGTGGCAATGATGAGAGACTTCCAATGAACAACTGCATCAGTTTACTGCAGGAAGCAGCACATTGTTTCTGACGTATGTTCATCAGTTTTTCTTCCTTTTGACTTTTCTCCTTTCCAATGTCTCCTCTGAGATTAAACATTTCTCTGTGTATTTTGCTCCACTGATGCCACAGTTGGCCTTGACAAGGGAGAAATTCATCTTTAATCTTTGAGACATCCATGTTATCCTTTTTAGGCAGATTGATTATTTTCATAGCAGCAGATTTCCCTCTTTGACAGGCTGGGTCAGTTACATCCACTCTGATTCCAGAGAGCTCAGCCATGGTTTCAAGATGGAAGAATGGTTTCAAGATGGGACCATCAAGAGAAAACAAAAC
>VUQG01034849.1:0-22758 GCA_015106755.1 Etia nguti
GCCATTCCCCAACTCTCTGTGAATGGTACTCATGGCCATTGATCAGTGGTCTTTGATCAGTGGGTTTTGGTCAGTGGTTGTTGATCAATGGTCATGAGAATTTGCATAATTAAGATTAAGGAACTGACCTCCCAGCCCATTGTTCCTTCAGTGGGCTGGTTTCAGTCGTTATGCAAATGTACTGTTTATAAGATTGGGGAAACCTGCAGTCAGCTGAGACTGAAGAAGTCACTTGGATGAGTGACGAAACGTTTCTCCCACAAAACGCTACGTCCAGATGAACAGAATCAACTTTTGGAGATTTACTTTCCTGGATGATTGAGAATGCATCAAGAAGTCTTTACTATGCTTAACTTTACTAAGCCTTTAACATGAGAATATAATTATCGAAACTGATGAGAATATACCCTAAGTTGCATTTCAGTTTAACAAGAAAATCTATGTTAACAAAAGCAAGACTGCTGTCAGTGTCATTGCCCTCTGCGCTTTTCTTCTGTTTGTCCCTCTGTGTTGTCTTGCAAGTTCCTGGTAGGCGGTGTTAATTAGTGCAACTGAGAGAACCCGGACAGTCTCACTGTTTGCTTTCTCAAATCACTTAACACCTTTTTTATTATTTTTGGCTGGCTTGAGCATGGATATTTTAGGTTTTTCACATATAACATTGAAACACTCATCCATCTGTTTACACACCTTATAAAGTTATGTTTCCTTTAGTGAATAGATTAGCTTCGTTAAAGCTGCGTCTCACATTATTCCCATGTCTCATGAGCCGGACCATGACATCAGTGACTGTTTAAGACTGCTGAATGATCACTAATACCTCCTGCAGGAAAAAAAAAAAATTCTCGCATAACCATTAAATGCCAAGTTGTCAATAAGGATCTCAAATTAGACTCAAGTACAGATAAGAACAGAGGTGAAAGAGCAGGTAGCTGGGTGTAAAAAGAGTGTTGTGCTTTTAGTAAGCAGCCCCCCAAAAAGCACAAACCAAATGTGAGGGGAGGCAACTGATAGTTGCATGAACTAGAGAGAAACCGAGGGGTAACCTGCAGATGTACAAACATGTTAGGACAATTCAAATAAGAAAATAAAGAGCCAGAAAAGGGTATGTAAAAACAAACAGAGGAAACACAGAAAGCACACAAAAAAGCTCAGCAGAACAACTGCAATACCAAAAACCAAGGTTCCAACTGAAAACTTTGATCATAACAGAGACAATAACAATAATGAACAATAAAATAGCATGGAATACACGTATGACACATCAATAATCCTAAATGTATTGGTATGTGTGTGTAAATTGTTTCTTTAGTTATACATTTCTCCATCTCTTAATTTTATTTAATCATTTATTTATTTCCCAGCAAAACAGCTTTGGTTGACACACTGTTGCAATATGAATAGTTTTTAAAGCAAAATTTCATGCGTGCCTGTGCGTCCACACGCTTTCAATTACAGACAATCGAGACACGCAGCCATATAACTCAGTTCCGCTCAACTGCAATGGGAAACTGTTGTCATGAATATTTTATCTCTGGATGTGGTGAAAGCAAAGCAGACGTCAAGCTGCCGAGCAGCTACACAACTCAAATCTCTTTACACTTGTCTTGCTTCCAGTCTGTACCTCTCTCCAGCTAGCATCAATCACAACGCCAAACAGCAGCCTCGACTTGACTGCTAAACACATTCTTTCAGCCACGGTGATTAGTGACAACTCAAACAAAAAATATCCTCGGCATATAATTGGGGAGCCGTGAAAACCAAGTGACGTCGTCAGAGGCAAAACTGTTGACCACTGGGACATGTGACATTAAAAGTAAAATGAAATTATTAGTTACGCTTAAGCAGCCGTCTGAAAAGACAGCAGTTCAGACTAAGGAAAGAGAAAGACATCCTTTTGCCTCCTATATCTCATAAACACCATCCAGCAGCTTTCCATCAATTTCTATTGCAAGGAATAAGACCTGTGAGTGTTTATGGGGATGTTTAATATATCATAAAGAAAGACTCACCTGCTAACTTATGTTCATTACCGTGTTAATATAACAACGTCTACAATTAACCCCGCCCCCCCTTGAAACTGAAACCTGAATGCAAAGTAACAGGAGCTAATTAACCAAACAGATCATTGGACACATTGCTTGGAGAGGCCTTAGAGGAAACAGTATAATGTCATTTAAGCATTAATTTTATCCACTAAGAAGCTGCCTCTACTATTAAAGGGGAGCTTTAACAATTAAAAGCAGCATTTAAAAAGGTTAGGGGTTACATTTTCCACGTGATCGCATGCTTATGGGGCCTGAGAAATGCCCTGAGCATGCTAATTAAGACAGCAGTGTGACTGACCTTCACCACCTGAGCACCACTGGGCATTATTTCCTGCAGACATGCACATTCGTCAAGCACCTTCTTCAAAAATAAAGAATTAATTGCTCCTTAGTTGTAATTGAAGCTTTCAATCAAAATAGGAAGAAATTCACATAAAAAAGCTACAGAAACAGGATAATTACCTTATGCACCACTTGGCTTTTTCCCCTTTGTTTTCCTTGTCAAAAGAGCCGAGCTGGAATGCAGCTTACTTCAGCTAACAAATTACAATGTGACAGCATGAAACTGCTCACCATCATGCCTCATAATCATTGACTTATTCATCAGCTGACAAGTGAAATCACAGACTCCTAACTCTCTCCAACACACTTAACTCCCGTGTGTGGTTGTGAGAGTAAGCCATGTTAGCCGTCATTCATTTTTTAAATATGGAAAGTGGACCATGAGTGCTAATGTCTCACTCATAGCCAATCCAAATGTTTATGCATGTAAAAGAAAGAAAGTTAATGCAATAGCAGTGGCATTAAGTTTCTTCAAGTTACACAACATTGATATGAGGAACTTTGACTTCTTAGTGTGTCACTGACATCTTCCATTTATTCACTAGAGTTTGGGGGAAATAAATTATTAAAGTGGAACTACTCTGCATTTTCTTGTTTTATGCCATATAGTTACTGGTAAAATGGTGTGTAGTGATATTAAACATGTGACCCAGTATCTATGGTGTTATTTTAGTGCCTCTATTCTGAGCGCACGTAAAAAAAAAATAACGCCATAAATATCACCTGTTCAGGAGAGTTCAGGAAACTCTTGTCCTAGACTTGTGGGTGAAGCAAGAAGACAAAACTAAATAAACAGACATATCTGCTACTATGTATACTAATTTTACTTTTAAAATGTAATTTTTAAAGGTGTTCCAACTCATTCTAATGCCTAATGTACTGATAAGCACTGGAACTTTTACAGAGTGGTCATTGATTTACAGTCTGCAGCAACAGAATCAACAAAATAGCTGATTATAAAATCTGGTGTCACTTTTCCCACACTGTTCATCCATTCTACTTAACTTCATAACATTTTAGATAAACACTAAGCTGTTTATCAGAGCTGCCTAAGGCCACTAGTTCATGTTGTCCTCCCATTCAAGCAGCAGAAGGCACATTATCCCATTTAAGGTGTGAAAGGCTGTGTTTCCACATAACTTATTTCCCTCAAGAAATTGTACTGTTAACTGAAAAATTCTGCTTCAATGAAAGGAATAACCCTAGGAGTTCTTAAAAGTGCCTTAGCAAGGTCTGGGTCACATGGAGCGTGAACTACAGCTTTTATTCTCATTCAGTTGTAAAATTCCCTGCACGGACAAACATCACTCTTTCCAAAAATATCTCCTCATTTGATACTTGACTTCAGCTAACATTTTGGCACATTTTTTTTTCCACAGGTCTTCAATTTTCTGCAAATCTGGAAGCGGTGAAGGCCACAGCACATGATTCACACCATTTTCACATTCATCGAACTATTCACCATGCCTCTGTGCCCTTCTCCAGTTATTTAATCATGTTTTTCCATTAATCTGTCACCTGTGTGGCTAAATATGAATGAAATGGAATTAAACCACCTGGATTTTATCCAGATATGCAAACCTTTAAAATGTCAAGAGTAAACGAGGGCGTGTGGTTTAGCATCGGCACTTACTTAGACACCAGAGAGAAGGCTTCAGCACATACAGCTGGACATGGCACCAGCTTGATCATCACGTGTTCGGCAGCAGCTTGGAAATGCGCCCGCGTAACCTTGTCGAGCACCGAGGCCAACGTGGCCACATCGCCAGCTTTTGTGCTGGGATCTCCGCCCGCTGTGTCCAAGATGTTTCCCCCATGCACCACAAGTAGTAGCACATGGGTCTTACATTTTCTCTGCAAGGGGATTGAAAAAGGGACACGTTAAACAAGGGAGTGAAAGGGAGATAAAAAATAAGGGCAACATTTTGTGAAAGGGATGAGTACTCCTCCATGTTCTTGGCTACTAGTGGCTGAGAGGCTGTTCTGTAATGGTCCTACCTCTATATCGTCCACTCCTTCAATGCTGCTCTGAGGGGCACAGCGTGGACCTCCCAGCTGATACAGACCCTCTGTATTGGAAGAGTAAAGTATAGGGGCAGGAAGTAGCAGCAAGGGAGAACGAAGGAAGGAACAGAGACAGAGAAAAGGAAAGAATGGGTCACGGCAGGAGATACTTCACCCAGACATACTAATAACAAAAGCATAAATGGATATTGATTAGTGAATATGGTCAACATTACTAAAGTCTCTTCATCTCTCTCTATTTTGACTTCAAACTGTGCAGTGGTTCAATATGCCCTGAGGCTCAAATAAAACAAGCATGAGATTCAGAGATCAGTACCCATAGCAAACAGCAGTAGTTTTTCTGTGGCAGCATCTACAGCAAAGCATCACGTGTTTTGGATGTTGGCTTCTAAGATGCAGAAAAAAAAGATGAGGGGACAGTTTTTTTTTGTTTTTTTAATATCCACCAGTATCTCTCCCTCCCTTTTAAAGGTGCAGCATTTCTTTGGAACCTGGCCAAACTCATTACCGTCTCCGGAAGCCTCTGCATGCTGTGTCATCCTATTCCTGAGCTCTCTCCCGTCTCTCTATTTTCTCTCTCTAGGCTTAAGGCACAGCTCTGTGCTTTGCTCGCTCACTCGCTCGTTGTTTATTTGGCCCCCTCATCTGGGACTGACTGTCATGGGAGGCTCTCACAGGCTCATGCACCGTCGGCTTCCTTCTACCCAGTTCCCAGCCCACAGCCTGCCTCCAACTGCCTGCTTGTCTAGAACAGATCAGCACACACAGGGGACTCAGCATACTGCACTATTTTAGTCACAAAGTAACAGGAAATCAATGGAGTAAGTTTTTTTTTCTGAAATAGGAAAGTAGGGTAGAAAAGTTTTTCCGTTCTTCAAAAAACCTTGAAGTATTTTAGCGTGCAAACACTGCTGAAGAGCAAAATGTTGTGGAATTTGACAGAATACAAAACCTCAACTGCTTGACAAAATGATGGGTGTATCTACTTGTTGATTATTCATGACTGTGTGGAACATTTTTGTTGAAGCCACTGACATAACAACAGGTGAAGGGTGAAGAACAGCCTGGATTCAAACCGAGAACTTTCTTTCTTTATTGTCCCGACAGAATGGCTAAAATAAGAATTAACTGTTGACTTTTCTGTTTCCCCGACCATTAATATAGCACCATTAACGTGTCAAACAAGCACATAAAGCTACCGACACTTTATTTAAATCCATAATTTTAGGCTTTGAAAAACTGGCAGTTTTGTTTTTAAGACATGCATGTGTCCTAATAAAATTATGAACACCATTTAATTAATGGAACTATTTGCATTTAACATATTAGTGGTTTATAAACTTGCTTGGCAACTGTACGCTGGTTGAAGTCCAGATGGACACACAAATTGAGGCTATGTCAGGAAGGGGATCCGGCATAAAACTCTGCCAGGTCAAACATTTGGAAGTACCCTTATGACTCACAAACCGACATGAATAAACCAAAACCAACCTTTTATTACACAGAAAGAAGTAATCACAAATAGTACAAAAAAGTCCAGAACATAAAGCAAACTGTACATTTTAAATTCTCAATAAATACAACCACAAAGACACAGGAGGGGATATTACCAGACAGCCAGACACCGGGAAAACTGATGCTATAAATACAACAAGGACTAATCGGGGGAGTGGAAATACCTGGGATACAAGAACCAGCTACAACTAATTAAGGACAATGAGACAAGAAAAGTAAAAGTAAATCCAAGATACAAGAGACAAATCAAATCAAAGCTAAGGCTCTAAGGTAACAATGAAAAGCAAACTAAACATTCTCAGAAACAGCCAGAAAACAAAAAAAACACACACAAAAAACCGCAAACCATGACAATTATGCCTGATAGAAGCAGACCAGAAATCATCTGGTTTAAACTTTTTTTGGCTCCCTTAAGGGAAAATGATGCAAAAACTTTAAGAATAATGACTCACAAAATGGTCTACACTCACTTTCAGCAAATAAAACCTGGAGACATCTTAAGGTGAAACCACTCGAAAAATCTGACCATAGGCACACTAAGAGAATCTCTTGGAACAGTGTGCGTGAAATGAAAATCTTGAGTGAAACCTAGAGAAATTGGAGCAGTACCAAAAAGCAGAAATAGGTTTTATTACATGTTCGCACACTAAAATCACTGTGGCTGAATGAGTGACATAAGCTTAATTTGGCTTGGAGAAAAAGAAATGTTGCAGTGATATCCAAAGTAGTTTAGACTTTTGATGTCTTAAAAAGAATAAAGCCAGTGAATCCTGATTCTGTCACATCCTGCTGCAGCAAAATAGGCAAAACTAGATAAGACAATGACGCTGCATCCAAAAAACGCCAGTATAAATAAAACCTACATCTGAAACATAGCATTGTACTAAAAAAGGAACTGGCTGCCAATGGGCAGCAAACAGCTGCATTCAGCAGGTTGTAAAAAGAAAGACAAAGGAAAGAGCAGAGCTTCACTCACCTCATCATTTGTGAAAACAGCACACATGCTGTGCTCCTCCTGACTTCAACATTAAGTGAGGCATTTGTCTGATATGGGTGCAAACTGGCAAAATCATGTTTCTATTGGCGCAGCTCAGTGGTATAAACTTGCCTTCCTGTGGCTAAAGCTAAACCATTTTCTTCCATCTACAGCAGGTTTTTCTGCTGTGTGGGGGGGGGGATTCTTACAATCTGCGTTTCTTTTTCATTTTCTTGTGTTTCTTCTCTCAGAGGTCTGAGTCCTCACGGTCAATATGTGCTTTATGAAGCACATATTGATCTAACCTAGAAAGCACCCAGTGGGAAGTTGACAGTGCCCTAGTTCAGTGGCATCGTGGCCATTTCCAGTGGCTCTAAGCCCAGGCAGGCACACACTAACAGCAGGCAAACAGAGTGCATCAGTGCATCTGTTGTCATACTGAGATATTTCATAAGTTATCTATGAGAGACGGGAAAGGAAAATTGACCTAAGGAAGAGGGTCGCGAAGATGAGAACAGCTCTACAAAAAAATCTCCAAGAGCTGAAAGTGAAAGGTTGAAATACTGACATATTGATCCCTGTTAACATGCCCCTTGTGTGTCATTCTGTCAGTGTAACTATGATTTAAAATGTCAATGTCTATAAAATGGTGGCTTCTTTTTGTCTCATTTATCACCTTGGATTTAGCAGAGGGAAGGAAAACAACAGCAGCAGGATGAGACTAACTTCCAGACAACAGAGTTATAGCTTCCCCGGGGTCTATGAAAATGGCAAAACGCACTCAAAGTTTCCTGTCTGTTGGAGTGTGATTCAATTCATTAGAGTTCCAGTATCATGGTGAATTATCTGTGTTCCTGCAAAGACGCAAACAGAAAACAGCAGCATTTTTCCTTCCCACGAAAGATTTGTTCCTTTATATCTTTGATTGAATGAGATACACTATAGACTCAAGCAGCAAAACAAAATGTGTGATACAGAGCAAAGCTGATTAAACTTGTAATTTATTATGAGAATGTTGTACTACACAGGTGTGGGAGAATAATCCACAAAGACTGCATTAAAAAACAAGCATTTAACTTAAACTTGCAAGTGCATTTTCAACAGAAAAACTACACTGACATATTCATATTATGACTGCATAGAATTTTTAGGGTGAATGTTGCAGGCAGTAATGTTCGCCACAGCATCTCCAGACTCTTTCACATCTCTGTCACATGTTCTCAGTGTGAACCTGCTCTCACCTGTGAAGAGAATGGGTTACTAGTTGCACACCTGCCAGGTCTGGTGTTCTCTAGCGAATGCCAATCGAGCTGAATGACACATGGTTGTGAGAGCAGTCCGACTAAACTGATTCTAGCTGTTTAGTCAGAAACATGGACACGAATAGCCCACTGGAGGTCATGTTGGGGTAGCTGTAGCTTAGGAGACCTAAGGAAGAGGGTCACGAAGATGAGAACAGCTCTACAAAGGTGGTAGAGCAGGTCACCTACTAACCGGAAGGTTGGTGGTTTGATCCCCATCTGCTCCAGTCTGCATGCCAAATATCATTGGGCGACCCCATGTGATGCATCCACTGGAGTATGAATTTGTGTGAATGTTAGATAGAAAGTACTTGGTGTGAATGGGTAAATGAGGCAAGTTGTCTAAAGCGCTTTAAGTGCTCAGACAGAGTAGAAAAGCGCTATATAAGAACCAGTCCATTTACCATTTACCATGTTGTAGGAATCTGTCAGTGCTCCTCCTGTTTCTCCTCACACAAAGGAGAAAACACAGATCCCGCTGCTTGGCTGGTGCCCTTCTACTGCCCTGTCCAGCTCTTCTCGTGTAATATCTCTTCCACACTCTTGAATCTGTGCTGGGAGAAACGGCTGAACCTCTTGCAATGGCATGTATGAATGTGCCATCCTGGAAAAGCTGGAGTACCTGGAGTACCAGTAGTTACAAGAACACTAGCAGAAAAAAACACCTGTAGTCAACACCTGTAAAATCCTTCCCTTCATGGCCGCCTATCTTCTGCTTCTCCAGGGCCCCTGTTATCACTTTCATTTACACCAGAGCAGCAGAAACAGATTTATCCTTCGGTGATCTGGGTCCGTCTTCCTAAGTTTAAATGACTTTGTGTTATACTGTGATGGTCGACTGTTCCCTTGACTTTTGAGGAGTGCAATTATTTGCAAATGAATTAAAATGATACGTGCTCCTTTTAGTTTTTTTCTTTCTGTTCCAAATAAAAGTGTCCGACATTTGAGAGGAAAGTGATAATTCTCTGTTGATTCTGTGTGTGACCCTTCGCATAGTTGTTCAACCCACTAATATGAAAATCTGTTTGACAGCAGCAGTTGAACCAGGAAAAATGAATGACAAACCACCAGCACAGAAGCTCACTTCACAACAAATTTCAAGCTCTCGTTCAAGTGAATAAAAAATATGAAAATGTAAATTGAAAAGCTTGACGGATGGGTATTTTTTTCTGAAAAAATGCTCTTAAATGAAGAATACCATCCAGAGAAGCTGTGCTGCTGCTTGGTGGCTTTTATTTGTTATCACTGGGGTTGGTTGTGTGCCTCATATGATACAGATTGCAACTTATTCAAAATGCAGCTGCTCAAATTCTACCCAAGATTTTAAAAAAGGACCATATCACTCCAGTTACTCCATAACCTCTTTTTGCTATGAACTGCTTTTTAGAAAACATTTTAGGATTTTCCTCCTGGTAGATAAAGCTTTTAATGTCTTTCCTTCTCTCAGTCTACATTGTTAATAGACCCCTCAGGTCTCTTCTTAACAGATCCAGAGCATTTCAACATTTTTTTGTGGTGAAATTTAAGCTGCTGAGAGAGACATTTATATACATGAGGCAAATAAATCATGCGTAACTTTGTAAGTCCTCACTATGTGCTTATTTGGATGAACGCTGTCTCGTAACTGGATGAACAACCCCCTCTGACCTCTGGCACAGTATAGGCATGCTAACAAACTCAGCCATCTGTTCAGCGCCGCTGGCATCAGGGTCTGCTTTGTTGCCCTACTGAGAAAATACTCGCGGGGACCCCACCAGTCCTGCTGCATGACAAACCTGCTGACCAAACACATCAGCATACACACGCGCACATCCCATACGACTGTGCAGTTTATATACACTGACTGCAAACATCAAATTCACTCACAATCTGTCCCTAACAATCCCAGCTGCTCCCAATCTACATGACATGGCTGCTGTACAGCAACACACGCTAACGCAGAAATCCACAGTACACAGAAGTGAGGAAGCAGAGGCTGCTTGGTACTCACAACAAAACCCAAGCGTAGGAGACTTTAAATATAATCTACTTATTATTCTGTTTAGAATTTGCATTTGTCTCATTCTACTAAATCCAAAAAAAAAAGTTTACAAATACACCCTGAAATATATTGAAATATACTGATAATGAGTAGCGTTGAAGACCAGTAAACAAGTCCATGACTAGTGAAAAAACTAAGTATTCTGTGTGGTTTAAGAATTTTTCATGGTATGGATTCAATAAGGTGCTGGAAACATTCCTCAGAGATTTTAGTTCATACTGACATGACAGCATCATACAGTTACTGCAGATGTGACCCGTCTGTTCTACCATATCCCAAATGTTCCCCATTGGATTCAGATCTGGTGACTGTGGAGGCCATTTTAGTACAGTGAACTCACCATTATGTGACTTGCTGCATTATCCTGCTTGAAGCAGCCATCAAAAGATTGGCACAGTGGTCATAAAGAGATGAATGTGGTCAGCAACAATACTCAGGTAGGCTGTGCTGTTTAAACAATGCTAAGTTTGGTACTAAAGGGCCCAAAGTGTGCCAAGAAAATATCCGCAGCCTGAACCATCAATACAAAGCAGGATGGATACATGCTTTTATGTCATTTATGCCAAATTCTGATCTTGAGAGCTGTGCAGATTTGGAGCTGACAGCAGCCATGTGACGCTATCCAGACGAATGTTTCCAGTTCCTCATTAACTGTTAAAAATGCATATAGTCTTACAATGATGCTCAATGTAATAGCCACAAAGAAATGCCTTTATTGTGGAAAAAAACCCATCACAAAATCAATATACTGTATACTGTACTCTATTTTTGTCATACACTGTTAAGCTCTTATTTTCTTGGAATGTTCAGTGGCAGAAACAAAGGCAGCTACATGCCACATAAACATTTATGGCAACACCTGATTGACATATCTAAGCAGTAGAAATCTACGTGAAGCTGAGTGACAGGTGTGGTGTACTGCTTGGGTTTCTTCCTGTCTATTTCATATCTTCGTTCTCGCTCTTCCTTTTACCCCCTCCTTTCCAACCCCCCCACCACCCCCCGTGGGGCTCCAGGCTGCGACAGTGTTGCCTGAGTGTGATTATCTGTTCTCCATGTGCGATCACACAGCCTTTCTTGCTTCATATCCTGTCAGACAAGGATGCTCATATGCACACATCTGCAGGCTGCATGCACATGGAAACACACACATGCATACAGATAAACAATTTTCACAGGCGTGAAAGTACAAATAGACACAGACATAGAGACACAAAAGTGCCTTTGTTAACAAAAGCATGATAACAACTGAAGGGCTTTAAACATTGCAGAGATGAGGCTCTGGCTCATTAGCCACCTAGATCACCTCCTGTTTGTCTACGAAGCCCTTCATGGTCCATCTCCATCTTACATGTCCAACCTCTTATACTCTACTCAACTTCTAGGTCCCTCTGGTCAGCTGATTGGATCCTTCTGACTGTGGTCCAATCTACATTTAAACTAGATTGGACCACAGTCCAATCTAGGAGACTGTGGGTTCTCAGCATTCCCCTCACATTCAAACCTGCTCTCTTTCCACTGAGTTTTTAAAACTAGACTTAAAATGTATTTTTATCCATTCTCTCTGATGAACAGCACTTTGATCAATGCGAGTTGTTTTTAAAAGTGCTTTATAAATAATTTTGAGTTTGAGAATATTAAATTGCTAAAACCTTCAACTGCTAAAGAGCCACAATTTTATCCTGCAGCACAACTGTCTCCATTAAATTAAGTCTCTTTTTTTCTGACATGAATAGACGTAAACCCAGCTTTGTAACTAACAAATACACAGCTTTGAGATTTGTTTTTTCCCCCAAGCTAGATGAAATAGCAAGGACAGACAAGACCAAGCACTCAGCCATTCAACGGTTTCTTGTCATCTCATTCCTGACATGCGTACACTATTGGACCATATTCGTCCAGGACGACCACACAGCTTCTTCACACATGTAAAGAAACCAACATGTGTCTATTATAAGGTCAGCCAGGACGCTTCCCCAATGGAGATCTGTGTCAGGTGGTCAATTTGTGCAATATCTGAGCTGGTCAGTAGCAAACAAATCATTTTTACTTTGACATGGGCAACTACTTTTTAGGATAATTCCATTATTTTTGTCCCAATTAATTATGTTGGTCCAATGACTGAAAATAAAAAGGGGTTTTTTTTTCTTTAAGGTCAGAGACTTTATTATAAATATCTCACTCCTGCATCTTTTTTTTTATTTGTTTCATTATTCTACAGTAATTGCTTTTGTCTTCCCAGTGTCTATGCTTCTCTTTGCAATTTTGTTTCCAGAGAAAGACAAAAACATTAATTTAATGGGAATTAAAGCAAGAGTGACATTGTGCCTATCCAAGCATCGTGTGTTAAAAATGACTGCGGGGATGCATGGGTAGAATACAGATGAGCCTCAGACCTTAAATTTATGTTTTCTGTCTCACTCTGTGTGTTTTCTGAATAGAGCTCCAGGGTGCATTCACAAAAGAGAGCCGTGGTGCTCCACAGAAAACGGAAAATCATTCTCCCATTCAATATATTTCTCTCCAGGTCACTTGGTGTGGAATTATATTTTCACCGTATATTATGTAGCCAGAAAAACATCATCTGGGGCTGGTTATTTGGTAGGGCTTATCACTTAGTCATCTCTACCAAAGTGTTTGATGTAGCAATTTCAGCTAATGTTATCCCAGCTTGGCACCGCACACCAAGAAAGCACCAAGTCAGAGTCAGTCACTTTTGTTTATCAAGCAGCCCATATTTTTTCAAAAAAAGATCACTTATGTAATGTGGCTATTTCAGGTCTGATTGTATTATACCGTATTAGTCAGTGAAAGAAGTGGGAAAACACAGGAATGAAAGGAACACAGCATAAATATACAGATAATAATCTTTGCATAGTAAACAGATGGGAAGGATGAAAGATGCTGGAACGGTGGCTGATGTGAGATCACAGCATCTTACCGAGCAGAGATGAAGAAAGAGTACAGAGGAGAAGAAGGGGCAGTTGTGCTCCAGGCATTCCTCTCTGTTGCTGAGGTTTTCATCACTGTAAGTCACCTCTACTGCAAGAGAAAGTGTTTATAGGAGCCAGTGGCTTGTGGAGTAATGAAAGTAGGAAGAAAAGAGAGGGAATAAAAGAACACGATGAGGCTGATGGAATGAATGGGCATAGAAACTGTGGAGAAATATAAGACGGAAAGAGCCAAACAGAAACCAATGGAGATTAAAGGGCAGTGGTTGTCAGCTCAACTGCTAAAAAGACTGACTGACAATAGTCCAGCTGCCACTTTATGTTTTCCTGATTATCACAGATTTTATTTGATAATAAAATCCCACAGGAAACAAACCACAACACAACAATGTGATTCAGCCTTCTTCTTAGTTTTTATTAAAAACCACTGACAGTAAATCACCAGCAATGAGGTGATTAAACAAATGGGTAGCTGTAGCAGCTACGGTTATTAGTGACTCATTTACCTGGTATGAGAGTTGATAATTACAGCACAGTAAATCTTCCACAGAAACTAAGCAGACAATTTGGACATGTTTACATGTTTTTGAAGGATTGATTTGGATGTTCTAATGCCCAAATGCATCAGATTTTTAAACACTTTTTCCACAAAAAACACTTGTTATGTAGCTGGCACCCAACACTGACTTTCCCCCCAATACCATGGATTTTTATACTCTCCTCACTAATTGCTTTGGTTCATCCAACTGTGCTTCACAACTTCATTGTTTTGGTTCACTCTCTCTGCTCTCGTCAGCATCATTTATGGCCACAATTAAAATCGCAGCGAACAAGTTGCACAAAAAACAAACACAGAAACTATGACCTCATAAAAATCTAAGAATATTATTTAGGAAAGGATGCAAAAACAAAATCTTTTAAAATTGTATTCTTTTCCCAAGTAGTCATACAAGTTATGTGGCCTAGTGATGTTGATTTCAGTGACTTGCATGTTTCATTTTGCGGCCCTTGTGAAGTGCATTGTAATAAAGATACTGACAAAGGCTTTGTCTTATAGAGATATTACTCCAAATGTCACCTACCGATTCGTAACAAGTTGATTAAAAACATTTTTCAGAAAAAAAGCAAAAAAAGCAAAAAAGCAAAAAAAAAAGCAAAAACAAAAAAAGCAAAAACAAAAAAACACACAAAAAAAGCAACAAAAAAAATTTTTTTTCAGCCCTCTTCTGTGAATAAACTGTTCTGTAGACACCACTTACAAATTACTTTCAGCAAAAATGATTCAAATATCAAGATTATCTCGAGTCGAAACTGGTACTATGCAGCATGATGGCAAAAATGACGGTTTTACATAGAAGTAGAAATTTCAGCCCTCTATTACAAAACAAAGCAAAACAACAAACACAAATGCTGTTTAGATTATTGCAATTTATTTGATAAAGACATTGTCAAGAAAAGACTTCCACACAGTGCACACAGACTAGCATTACTAGTTGCCTGCCATCCCTCCATCGCTCCCTTATTCAGGGTTGCTGGCACACCACTCTGAGCAGAGAACCCCAGACCTCCCCTTACTCTCCACTTCCTCCAGCTTATCCGTGGGGACATGAAGGCATTACTAAGCCAGCTGAAAGATATAATCTCTCCAGCATGTCCTGGGTCTCCCCCAGGGCCTGCTTCTGGTATGACATCTTGCCCACCTCAAATGACTCTTTTCAGTGTTGAGGAGTAGCACCTGAGTCCCTCCTGAATGACTGAGCTCCTGACCTTATCTCTAAGAGAGAACCCAGCCACTCATTTCTGACGCCGGTATCCACAACCTCATTCTTTCAGTCCCTAAACAGAGTTTGTGACCACAGGTGAGGGTAGGAACTTAGACTGACAACATTTATCCCGTTTATTACCTGGGTTCAAGCATTTTGAGATGACAGTCCTGTGTGATATCAGCCAACCATTTGCACATATCTACCAGCCTCTACAGCTCAATCACCATGTTGATCAGTTACTTCAGTAGGATAAGAAATGGTCCCTAGAGTCGGAGGTCTTCCTCTTTCATTTTGTTCTTCTTGATAAAAGGATAATACAAATACAAATTTCCCTTGCTAAAAAAGAAAAGGACATCAAGGGGACACTGAGGTAGCGACTCAAGCTTAAGGAACTACTTTTCAAGTCATTTCTGCTGTTTTTTTAGTTTTTTTCTTTACCCCCCTATGCCTGCCATGGGGCACTCCATGACTTGAGATGTTAAAATGTCAACCATTTACCTCAGAGTCTATCTGGATTTACTCAACAACCTTATTATATTAAACTTATATTGTAGCTCTCAGTCCATGCTTTCTGCTTACTATCATATCCATTCAAACCTAATAAAGGCATCAAATGAACTTATTTTTATGCACCGCAATATTACCTGCTGGCAATCATAATTTATTTTACAGGTATCTAACCTTGTTGTTTTGATAGTTTTTTTCTGCTTCGATCAGTTTTGCAAAAATTAAATTGGCATCTTTAATGGTTTTGTGCCCTCCACAAGCAGATTGCAGACTATTAAACAATGCAGAATCTTACCAGGCATTTGCACACTTTTATGCAGCACGAGTAATGGGAAGTGTTTCCATGTTGAGTATGTTTGACATAAAGAGTGAGTGGAAGAGAGAGAGGATACAAATGCCCCCAGAAAGTTAAAATAACATTCTCAACAGCAGTCTCTCAACTAAAAAATGTTCTCCATTCACTTCCCCTCTTATAGGCTCTGTGGAACAAGATGTATAGTTTGAAAATATGTTTCATGGGAAGCAAATGTGCGCAATATTATTATTGCTTACACACACGCCTTCAGTCATTCATGCAACCGAAATTGAAAGAACATGTGACAAAGCTTCTGATTTTATTAAAGCAGGGCCATGTAAAGTGTGCCACTTTTCTATTAGGCAGGGACACTTGCAGTGTTTCAGTCATGACTCAATGTTTTCTCAGTTCAGCCTCTCAAAGAATGCAAGACTGCAGCTTAAGACCTTCACGGATTTAATGTACTGTACTTCTAATAATGCACTGAAGGCAACATATCCCTCGTCACCTACAGTATAGCTGGGCTATTTTCTTTAACGGACACTAAGTATACTTAAATGTTTATAAATCACAGATGTGCCTACCAGCTTCAGCATCAGACACCCTGACATTACTGAAGTAATGGTGCATAAAGAAAGTGCTTTTTTATCTGACTTCTATGAGCTAAGATCTGAAAGACTTACATCAGCTGACAGCAATGGCAGCTGGAAGCGATCACTACATAATCCTCCTGTCATGCCCAATCAGCAACTCTCTCTAGTCTCCTTCCAGTTCTACAGCTAGATAACCAGATATGTTCCTGTGGGGTGTGCAAATATGCAATTTTAGCTGTTAACAAACAGTCATACAAACTTCATCATATGTCAGTGTTAAGCTGTTCAAATCTGATAAAAGGGTTAAAATCAAGACTCTTAATCAACCCAGGATTAAGCTTGGTTATAACTAATTCCATGACTAACAGCAATATTGGAAAACACAAAGTTATACTTCTATTTGATGTTGTATGTCACCTACCTTCCCTTTACTCCAAGTTGTTAAATGCAAATAAATTCACTCAGATATAATCACACATATGATGTTGTGACATATGTACCAGAAAGTGAACTTTTAATTATTTCCAAAATAATGCTTGTTTTTAAAAGTCATTAGATGTATGCTGTATAATCATTCTACACTTGAAACAGAACAGTTAAAAAAATTCTTAAAAGTCCAAAATTACCATGACATTCATGCTCATGAATAGTGTATGTAAACTTCTGACCACAACTGTATCTCCAGGCTTGCCTTCTTTCAACAATGCAATATTCCACAGTTAAGAAAATCCTTACAGCATGTGCTGATAGCTCCCTGAAAAGCTTTCAGCTTGTGCAAAATGCTGCAGAGGTCATAGTTCTTTCATATTACCGTCTCTTCGTTGGATCTCTGTTATATCCAGAATTTAATTTAAAATCCCTCCTCTAACATAAAGTTCTAAATGATCAGTCCCATCATATCTTAAAGACCTCATAGTACCATATTATCACAATACAGCACTTTTTTCTCAGAGTCAGTACTTGTGAGTTTCCAAAAGTAAAACGGGAGGCAGAGCCTTCAGCGATCAGGACGCTGTCCTCGTGAGTTTGGGCTCAGGAAACAGACACCCTCTCTACCTTTAATACTGCGCTCTAAACTTTCCTTTTTGCTTTTAACTTTAGCTCATGTGACCCTGAACAATCCTTTAATTAGGCTCAGGCTGTTGGAGAATTGCCCAGGAGGCACTGAGCTCCTCTCTTCTAATTTCCTCTTTCACTCCCCATGCATTTATATGCCACAACTGCATGTCATTTCCATATTTTATACTTCCTCCTCTTTGTCCGTGCTCTCTTTGGATCTTTCTGCAGGTATCTCTGACTCAAGTGTTGTCTTTTGTTTGTGCACCCCTTTCTTTCTCTTCTTACTTTTTTGTCACCAGCACCTTGGTGGCCGCACTCCAAGGACTGCTCTTCATGTTAAAAGGGAGTTTTGACTTTTGACTTGCAACTATCCCTAGCTGCTTAATGCCTAAAATAGGAAACTGCTGACTTTCTCTCCAAGATATTTGCCTCTATTCACTGGCCACTTTATTAGAATCACAAGTTCAGCTGCTCATTAAATCAAATATCTAATCAGCAAAATCACACAGCAGAAACTCAATGCATTTAGGAACGCAGACTCGGAAGAGATGACCTGCTGAAGTTCAAACTCAGCATCAGGGGAAGAAAGGTGATTCATGTGACTTGAACGTGGCATGGCTGCTGGTGCCAGACCTGCTGATTTGAGCATTTGAGTATCTGATCTACTGATCTACTGGGATTTTCATGCACAGCCATCTCTAGGGTTTAGGAAGAGTGGTCCAAAAAAAGAAAGAAAAAAAAAACATCCAGTGAGCGGCAATTTTCTGAGTGAAAATGCTTTGTTGATGCCAGAGGTCAGAGGAGAATCGCCAGACTGTTTTCAGCTGATAGGAAGGCAACGTGATTTAAATGTATGCAGAAGAGCATCTCTGAAAGCACAACAGATCAAATTGTGTAGAAGGTGGTCTAGAGCAACAGAAGACCACACCAGGCATCTGGGATGATGAGCCTTGAAGAACACAATTTGGTATTAACAAGATGAAAGCGTGGATCCATCCTGCTTTGTATCAGTGGTTTAGGCTGCTCGCGGTGGTGGTGTAATGGAGTGAGGGACATTTCCTTCACATAATTTTGGCTCCTTAATACAAATTCAGCATTGTTTAAATGCAACAGCCTACCTGAGTGGTGTTCTTGACATGTCCGTCTTCTGATGGCTGCTTCCAGCAGGATAAGACATGTCACAAAGCTCAAATCATCTTAAACTGGTTTCTTGAACATGACAATGAGTTCATTGTACTCAAATGGCTTCCACAGTCAACAGATCTCGATCCAATAGGCAAAAGCTTATCCAACATGCTACCGAAAGGTGTACATAAAGTGGCCAGTGAGTGTATATAGTCATGTGTGGAAATTTAATTAAAGTACACTAAAGTTCCCATCTTCATAGTAATACAGGAATCTCTCACCAAGAACAAGAGCTCGGTTCAGTGATCCGTATTTAGCCAGGAGCCAAAGAGAATGATGGATGGCAGTGGCACAGGAAAATAAATGATATAAACCTTTAACAAATAAGACAGATCTTAAATCATTTACTTTGATGAAAACAGACTGCCAACATTACCGTGGCACTCCAAATAGTACTGCTACAATGAGCTCTTCACGTGTCATGACTAGTTTAGCAGGAGGTCTGTTGATCTGTGAGGGGCTGTAAAGAAGACATCATTTTATATATAATTCTCCAGTTACCACCACATGACTTGGATACAGCTTTCCTGCAGGAGCAGCTTCTTTCATCACTGCAGGACCAGGCTGCACCCCCACTGAACTGCACTGATTAAAAGCATCCACTCCAGTTTGTCAAACCTCAGAAATAACCTTTGCAAAGAGGGCCAGTCCACTTTCAGTAAACAAGACCAAGAAAAAAAAAGCGCCATGCTATAAGCGTGTGCTATCGGCATAGGAAATTTTGTCCTATTGTGTATTGTAAATGTCTATACTGTGTTTTGCCCACAGCTAACCCAACGTACATTTTCTATGGATCTTAATTTATTTTTATTATATGTTAATAAGTAAATTCCTGCACTTAACCTTCAAATATATAACCATATTATAGTATTTTCTTTAAAAAAAAAGGTTATAAAACACTGACATCAATTTACACCTGAAGGCCTCTGAATTTCATCTCAATTCATTCCCTTCTGTTCTATTAAAAGCCACTGATGTGGATAAATCCCTGAACTGATTTATGATCTCTGAAGGCACACACTGAACTTGTCTTTTTGTCTGAAAAATACTGTAGCGCTAAATCTCTGGGCAATATGTAATTCATTACAGTGGTTAGATAATCACGCCGGAGAGTTTCACAAAAGAATGTAATCAAATAAATTTCTCACAGGGAGAATTTGTTAGAAGAACCACTCGATCTGAAGTCTGCACTGAGGTCTGAATATGAAAACAGTTGAAAAATTATGTTCCTCCTGTCAGTACTCTTTGTTTCATAAATATTTATACTGCTCTGTACTGTGAGAGCATCTTTTTATTTTCTCAAAACACAAAGAATGTAGATTTAGACATTCATTGATTTTCTCGATTATGATAAAAAAGCTCATTCTCTAAGAAAAATTCAAGAAAAAGTCTTTTGATCCAAAAATAAAGTACAGCAGTTCCTTTGTTAATCCTCAGGACCTTGAAGTGAAAGCACAAGGGAAGAGTAGACGTAAAACTAAGCAGAAAAGAAAGAAAATGGTAAATCTTTCAAATCAAAGGAAGTTCTGTTCATTGAAATGTAATAAAAATGTTCCTGTATGTACTTTTTTCTGCCTCATTAACTCTTATTTCCTGCGAGGAAGGGTTGGATAAGAAGAAAGTACAAAGAGTCCGACATATATGAGGTCAAGCCATCCATGGTCTTGTTTAAAATTTAGCGACAGTCTTGAATAGAATTGAAAAAATATTAGAACGTTGCTGCTTGTAAAGAATTGTGTTTTATCAGATGCTTTGCATGCACACAAATAAACTGAGGAGCTCAAAGAATGAACGCAGATATGTATGTTTCATGCTCAGTGATTTTTTTTCCGCAGGCATCAAAGTACATATCTCTGCCAGCCTTGTGTATATTAGCTGCTTTCAAAATATTCTTGTTATCTAACTGATCAATTACAAAATATTCACCGCATGCAAGGTAGCCTCACCCAGTCTCTTCCACTTTAAATTATGCCTTGGACTGTGTAGGAGGTTGTTTTCTCAAGTGGGTTTGATGTAGAAGCTTTAACCTAAGTTAATCACCCTTTCCGATATTAGGCTGGTATCAAAGAACTCAGTGTAATGTGAAGCGGTCACTGGTAATAACATAATCTCTGTAAACATATTTCTGCATAATATCACGTAGACTGTCTAGGCAATGGACAACACATACTACATTTGCTCCCACAGCTCTCTGGTTTCTGTTTGTAGACATTTTGTAGCTACAGTACTGAACAATTCTGTCTGTGCATTCTAATGCAGTCCATGTAGAGAGCAGAAGAAGAACGCATTGGTCAAAATACAATCTCTACTATTGTCTATTGTCTTGTCAGCCATTGTCTGAGTTTCCTTTTAGCTGTTTTAATTTCTAACCACATGTATACTCAGACTGGAAACAATGACCCGCATGTGGAACACAAGTGTTGACCTGGACATCGCCATTATCCATTGTCTAAACATCCGCTGGCTTCATCAAAGCCCTCTAAACATTGTTTGCTGTCCTTAGCAGCTTAAGATACCAGACAATAGTTGATGTTTTCCCAGATTGATTGAATAATACGGTGATGCGAACTCTGGAGGTCTGTCCAGCTTTAAACCTGCATTTTTTCATTCTTGTTATCATTTTGATTTACAGTGGAGTGCAAACAAAGTTATTTTCACACATGCACTGCATCCCTGAACTTCTCTATGACTTACCTGACAGATGTGTACACATGCCTCATGTTTGCTGCCTGGTGCACACTCAGGTCTCTCTCTCACCTCCTTTCTCATAGAGCAAATGCATCTAAAATGGTCAATTTTCTTTTGTGGAAACTCCGGAAAACATCCCAGCCTGATTCTCCTGAAACTGTCCAAAGTTCATGTGTAAAATTGGCTTTTGTCACCAGATCTTTGATGTGAACTGGCTGTATTGAATCAGAATTGCCATTGTCCAAAACACCAGCAGCTCTTGTTTGTTACTAGGAACTGTGAGTACCATTTCCACTGTTTTCAACTGATCTGTAATTCACAATATTCTACTTTCTCGTTAAATGCACATTAAGAAATCATGAAAACTACAGAAACAATCATAATTGTGAAACTCTGTAAATAAAATGGTGTTGATCTCTTAACCTTATTTACAATGCATTTATAGGCACGTTTTTAGCAGACCGAAGTGTGAGATTTTGCCCTGACCAAAAGTGAAGACGCTAATGAACTGAATAAATCTGATTCAGTGATTTAACTGATTCGATATTGGGTTATGTGACTGGATGCAGTGACTGCCAGCCTTTGAGCTTTGACTAAAGTGACTAGAATCAGCATAGGGAAATTGGATTTCTATGTCTCAGCCTGAGTTCACCCATATAAAATGATGCTTTTGTTTCCTGCAAAAAGAGCCTGGTTAAACAAAGTTTGCACTACCTGTCTGACACTAAAAGACCACACAAGTCCTGGTGACGAAGGTCAAGCTGCTGAAAATATGGATATTTTTCTAAGGATTTATTGTTTGGAACAAAACCTTCAAAGGCCAATACGTGTTAACAATTATTCTATCACAGTATATATCTATTAGTGTCAAGTGGACACTAATGCTGGCCAATCAAATACATGGAAGGGTCGACACCTGGCATCATTATAATTATTTCACATTTTATTCTGCGAAAAACTATAAAAAGCAGGAAATCTGATGACCTTTAAGAGTTATAAAACTGACTCAAAGAAGATATCTTACTGTCTAAAAGGCCTTCGTGCCCCCGGTAGCAAACACACACTGAGCACTATTTTGGGTCTGCAGTTCAAAGTTAGGAAATATTACCCTGTACTCATTATGACTTAATAAGATGAAATCAGGGCAGTTCTTTCACTTCTTTTGGCCCTTAGTGGTCAAAAATGACTTAATGCACCTTTAAATACAAGCTACAGTCCATTTACGATCTGGGCGCTATTATCATCATTCAGTGGAAAATTTTCACAATCATTCCAGGCAATTTGAACCTTAACTATGGATGTGTGAGCAGTGTAAAACACACTTCTCACTGTGCTGATGTGTGTGTGTGTGTGTGCAGAAAATACCGTGCGACTGGTCCTCCATGTGTCCCAGCGTTTCGATCTGCTCCACCAGGTCATTTGAGTTCCACTGACTCATACCCAGCAGAATGGCGCTCTTCCCCTCC
>VUQG01034850.1:0-14182 GCA_015106755.1 Etia nguti
AGGAGTCCAGCAGTCCACCTAAACAAAAGGCACTTATACTTAAACAGATACAGAGTAGGTGTCCTCCTATAGTATAAATCAGAAAGAGAAGGTACGATCTCTCTCGTGACCTTAGGATGTGTGTGTATGCCAGAGTGCTGTGGAAGGCACACAGAGTCTTCACAGACCACTAAGGATCAGACATCCTATCAATATGCAATCGATTATATACCTCTAAGCATATATGAGTATATGTTTCTGAGCATGTATGACAATCCAACAATACAACTCGGACATTTCCCACCTGTTTGACCTTTATGCTAGAAATTTCCTAGTTATAAACACCTTGTGTTTGACAGTTAAACACTATAGCTAATTACCTCCCCATTGTGGCTTCCTATTTCCTTTTATGGCAGGCAGACCCCCGTCGATAAATTCCTTTCCCTTTTAGACCATTAAACACAGACTCAGGCCTACAGCCAAACCAACCCAAAACACACAGACATTCACAAATCCTTTCCTATTCCTAATCTACAGCTGAACCCTCTCATCTAAGCAAATTTAAGCACATTATATTCTAATAATTGTTTTCTCATACTCACACAGCACATCAGAAACTGTCTATCCCCCTCCCTCGACCCCTACCAGTTTGCTTACAGAGCAAATAGTGTCAACGGAGGACACCATCACCATTACCCCACACAGAGGCTGAGCCAACCGGAGAACAGGAGGAGCTAAGTGAGGATGCTCTTCATGTACTACAGCTCAGCATCAACATCATAATCCCATAGATCCTCACCACCAAACTGGACCACCTTCAGATTCCCCTTGACACCTGCTTTTAGATCAAAGACTCCTGTCTCAGAAAAACCAGGGCCATCCCAGGTGACCCCTTGCATCCTGCCCACAACCTGCTTGGCCCGCTGCCCTCTGTTTGGTGCCTCAGGCCAATCAGGTTCCAATCAGGTACTCACAAACAGCTTCTTGTATATATATGTCTCCTGTGTGTTTTTTATTCCTGCTGCCTTACTATTTATATTTTAGTCCTTCACACTTCCTGCACAGCATTAATGTAGTTCTGCATCAAATGAATATATGCATATGCATATATTCATTTAATTCAGTTAGTGCTTGTTTTTAATTCAGTTCAGTTTCAGTTGGTTTATACGGTTTAATGCAAGCTGAAAAAAAGGGATATCTGAATTTATTTGAAATATGTTGACTTCATTCCTCATTAATTTGCCACTTCATATTGGCATTACAGGCCTGCCTTCTCATTGATCAAATTCAGCTATATTTATTTTGTTTCCTTTGTGTAACCAAAAGCAGAAACATGCTGGTTCATAAGACTCACTTATAATCCTGCACTGAATTCCTTTTGTCGCTCCCATCATGAGCAAAACTTGACAGAAAAAAAACCCCTGAACAATAGTTACTTTTACTAAAACAGAGGATACACAAGGTTTCAGAAATGCACAGATTGTCAGAGTTATGAAAATGAGTCTGCATACAGCAGAATACTAGTCACTGTGGCTTATTACATGCTGTTTACTGTAGATATTATCCTTGTGTTAATCAGTATATTCTGCTTTTATGGCATATTATGACCCAACAGTCTAATAAGTGCTTTGAGAGCAATGATGCAAACAGGTTGCAATTTCATAGTATGCACAAGAGACAGAGAGTGATTTCTTAATTTATTTCAGTTATGCTGTTCCAGTTTGCTAAATCATTTCTGTTGAATGATTTTCTGTTTGAACTCCCAGAGCAAAACATTTTCTCTTGCTATTCCTAAACTTAAATTGTTTAAAAATGTGTGCAAATTACTTTAGAAATCTAAAGTAATCAGTGAAATCCCAAAAAGCTGATACTGTTCATCTGGACAAAGCGTTTTTAGTGGGAGAAACATTTCGTCACTCATCCAAGTGATGAGTTCTCATACTGAAAATATATAAACATGATTCCAGCAGCAAACAGAGAAAATAAAATGAACATTTCTTCAAAAATGATGCACTCTAACTGCAATAACACCTCTCATGTTCATAGCTTCTTGTCCACCTTTTATTTTAGCTATTATCTTTATCTCTGTTATTCTGCACATTGTTCTCTATAGCTCTGCAAAAGCATCTTAGTCATGATGTGGTTAAAAACCTGAATGTTTTCTTCCTCTTTAGTTGAATTCTTCTCTTTCTGTATTTTTTTTCTTCTCCAAAATGAAGATTACAAAAAAAAGGTTGTTTTTTTTTTCTCTATCTATCATCACAAACTGATTTCATAGTTTTCTACAGACATGTTCAAATATGGTTATGGTGTGCTTACCAGGGGGTGGTCGCTTTGTTCTCTATAAAAAACCAAAACTTCCCTGGTACTGTGTCTACAGTTTTAGCATCTCCCTTTTACACACTTAAAATTAACCAGGAGGTGTGGACAGCGTCTCTTTTTCCAAAAAAGGTAAAGCAATAAAGTTTTTTGCTTTTAGATTTTTTAGATTTTTGCTGGTAAAGATCAAGCAGTTCAACTACCTTTTGTCATTGTCTGTTTTTGTCATCTGATGCTAATTTGCTTGATTAATATTTTTACAAAACAAAATGTAAAAGAAAGTGCAAAATTTGAATAACAATGTGATAAACGCCATCACTGAGAAGCTGAAAGCTTGTATGCTTTGCATTTCTGCATAAAAACGCACTTTAATAATGAATTGTTTGTCAAGTATTGCAACTGATTTTTCTGTAAACTGATGAATTAATTTATAAACTAACCATTGATCTACAAAAAAAGGTCTATTTGTGTTATTTCAGTAGGGGGTTATAGCCAGTAGATCCAGCTGGCAACACATGTGAAGGTAAGTGAGGCATCTCGATATCATGTTAAATGTTTGTGCTGTTTCAGTTGGTTTAATTGTTATGATTGTCATAGTTTATTGGATAAGACACAGCAGTTTGTTTGTGAAAACCACTCTGTTGTTAAATCTGATCTGATTAGATGGCTGGCCTGTGCTGGCTGGTGATGGTGCCAGCCTTCTTACTGTCTCCTCCAAACATTTTGGCTGCTGTAGACCAGGACTGGCTCACAAAGATTGTAGCAGCCATCAAGAACGAGTGAGTTGACAAAAAGTTTTGGGGTTTTTATGTGTGATATTATATCTAACCACTGCTCTTCTGACTTGCTAGTGCTATTATCGATCTGCTGAGTCACCCATAGCCAAGAAATTTCTCTATGACTTCAGCCTTTACTTCATGTATAGTTGTAATACGAAGTATGTGACTTTATTTTACAGTGCAGTTTTACTGTTGTTTAAAGTGATTATAATGAGCTTCAAATCCTAATAAGGGATCATTATTATTATTATTATTATATATTCATTTGCAATAGTATGTTTTAGATTATAATAATGATATTACTATTATTATTAATAGTAGTAGTAGTAAGTAATTCTTAATGAAAATCTATATAGTATATATAGAATACAATACAATAGCCCTTTATTGTCATTGTACGTGTACAACAAAATTATGGGTGCTCCACATCAAGTGTGCAGGAATAAAATATAAATAGTAGACAGCAGGAATAAATAGCAAACAAGAGACATATATACAAAAATAACATTGGAGAACAAAATAATTGCAAAGTGCTTGTAAGTAGTGGAAAGAAAGATTTGGTCTGAATAAAGTCCGTGTGAGTGGCCTGATTGATGAGGGTTACTTAGACTGGTGAGCTGGGTGGGCAGGGGTGGATTGTTAACAGTACGCACTGTCCTTTGGAAGAAGCTGTTTATGAGTTTGGGATTGTGAGTGTGGGAACTGAATGACCTGAGGCTATATATAGTAGACCAATAATTGGACTCCGAGGTTGCTCAGGGTCTTTTGTTATTCATTAGAATAAAATGTCCCATAAAATGAACTTTCTTTTTAATATGGAACTATTTTTAAAAAAGAATTTGATTCGAAGAAATGCTTTTTATGTCTAGTTTCCCATTAGTGTCCCGTAAAATACATTTTAATCATCTGTGTGGGGTATTTATGGCTCTTTTTTTTCTTTTTTCCTGATACCCTCAAGACACTCAATGCAATAAGTTTTTACTTATTATATTTTTTTCCCACAATTCTTCATCTACTATCTAAACTTTTTAATTCATTAAAATTATTATCATTAATAATTAGTAACATTTTCCCTTGGCAGGTATGAACTAGGTGATTCCTTCAGCATGGCTTTCAACATCCCACAGAATCAAGATCCAAGCAGTCTCCAAGAAGTCCTTCAGAATGACCCAGCAGACAGAGTGACAGAAGCCATTTCACAGGGCCAAGTGTACAAAGGCACCAGGGTGGTGGCAGCAACACAGTCACAGGCACTGTCACATGTTCTTCAGAACATACAACCATTCATAAAAAGTAGTGAGGGTAACGTTCTCGTCATCTACTCTGAAAGCTCTCCAATTTCAAATGACAAAGGTATCACTTTGAACATTAATGATATCACTCACAACTGGAGCGGTTATGCGTTTGTGTTTTCTAATGTAGCTGATGTTCCTGCTTCAGACACGTCTCAGCTGACTCAATCATTTAAGCATCTTGAGATTGCCAAACTTGGGCTTAACAACATATATCGTTGTTATGAACCTGGAGATGATTCTTTTCAGTGCACAAGTTGCTCCTCGGGGGGAGATGTTACACCCGCATGTGTTGCAAACACAGCCCTGTCAAGTCAAGAACAAGGTACAGATGTAGAAACACGTGAACCAGGCCTTGGCACTGGTCTATTCAATGACACAGGAAATGACATAGGCACTGGTATAGGTACTGGTATAGGCACTGACGTAGGCAGCAAGATAACTCCAGGCTCAGGTAGGGGAAAAGAGGGGCAAATAAGCAAGTGCAAAGGAAATCAAAGAGGAAGCTTCAAGCGCAGGGGAGGCAGCAGGCTTAGAGGAGGAGGTCGATGTAAAAAAGGAAGGAAGCTTAGAGGAGGAGGTAGACGTAAAAAAGCAAGCAAGCTTAGAAGAGGAGGTAGACGTAAAAAAGGAAGCAAGCTTAGAAGAGGAGGCCGGCGTATAAAAGGAAGCAGGCTTAGACGAGGAGGCCGGCGTATAAAAGGAAGGAAGCTTAGACGAGGAGGCTGGCGTAAAAAAGGAAGCAAGTGTAGAGGAAGAGGCAGAAAACAGGGCAAAGGTAGAAGAGGAAGCAAAAGCAAAAGACGCAACATGAGTAAAAGAGGTGGCAAACGTAGAGGGAAAAAAAGGTGGGGAATGGCATGGTTGAGGTAAAACAGGTCTGTCATAGCCTTAAACTCTGACAAGCAACCAAGTGAAGCTTACAAACACAAGATCCTCCGAGAAACAAAAATGCCTTCATTCCTTTTCCTTTTCATAGATTTGATAAGATACTTCTCTAGGTTTTAGTTTTAGTTTTTTTTTTTATGCTAGCCTGACTCTTATATTTTGGCCTTTATACATAAAATATCTTGCTTTCTAACTTGTCAATGAGTTAATATGATCATGTCCCATGTCACCTGCTGTTTAAACCTTCTGTGTAGGAGCTGCCAGAAAATGTTGGTTTAAAAAAAGAATAAAATAGATTTGAAAATAATAATTAAAAAAATATGACACTAGAAATTAAAAGAATATGTCCACTTTAAGGATTTATTGGGCTTTTGTGAAACATTCTTACAGATCTGTGGTGGGAAAAATCAACCTGAAAGTTGTGTCTTGAATCATGAATTGGAGTCACAAAACAGGGACTTTGAAGAGATTTGACTACTATTCCATTTAGTCAAAGATTAAGCATTATCAAAACTTTAATGTTCTGTTCTTCCTGATTAAAGCTTGGCTTGGCATGCATTCTGGTCTCTGTGTCATTTATTTGGAAACTCCTGTGTTACGGTATTATTATTTAGTCTCCTTTAGGTTTCATTATTTAGCCTTGGTTTAATAAGTAAAGGACTGCACAAGCTACAACTTGCTATATATCCTGAAATCAAATTCTCTGAACTATTGCTCATGACATGCAACAGTTAAAGTTTCATGTTTAATGAACAGAATAGTGCATTGCATATAACATTTAGCCATTTTAAATATTTTTTGTGTTGAAGCTATTTTATCAGTCACTACAGTTTGTACTGACATTACTGTTCCACGTTTTTCTTTTTTTTTCTTTTTTTTTTTTAGATGGACATTGTTCAGGTAAAATAGGCCAGCTGATCAGTAAAAATGGGTAGTCAGACTGCAATGTGATTCAAATAAATTGAATTAATTTCTAGATGCTCTTGATTTAATAATTATGCAGCTTTGCTTTTAAAATGCATTAAAAAAAATTAAAATAAATAACTAAATTTAAAAAACGTGGGATATTTCATGCCATTTCAGAAATGTCTACATTTTCTTTTTTTCTTTCTTTTTTTGGCCTCTCTTGACAGTCTCCTTGTAAAGAGCCCTCATCCATCTTCTCTTTTACCCACTAACTGTAAATTTGTCCCTTCCTTTCCTGACACCCTTTCTATCTCCCTTCTGTTGCCTTCTGAAATTCTTCTCCCCTCTTTGTTCTATTCTTTTAGACATGTTGTCTGTAGTTACTAGTTTAACTTTAATTCAGTATATATTACATTAGCATGCCTGTTTCACTTCTTTCCCTTTTCAGTGAGCAGGGACTCATGTGTGCACGACTATGTTCGTATGTGCATAATACTCCTTATTTGTGCTTATGCACACACAAATGTAGAATTTAGCCGAACACACACAATTCCACACTAATGCGCACTGTCAAAACATCTGTTAAAACTCAGCACAGAATGTTGCCCGTTTTAACTTTAATTGAAATGCTCCGTTTTATCTGACACGTTAAGGTAAATTGGCCTTGTAACTGAAAATGCTTTTTCATAATTTGCCTAGCAAAGTTTCTGATGTTCCCTGGAGGCTTGGATGAAACGCTAAATGTCAAGCGCTGCTGTCGGAATCTGCAACTACAAGTCCCACAATGCCGTGTTGTACGCCAATTCATGTGATCGCAAGAGCAAACATGGCGGAAGTAGATGCGACGAAGTCTCTGAGCGGCTTGTTAAATGGAATCGCGCAGAAAGTATATTACAACAACAGCGAGATCACAGAGGAGCTGCTGAAAAGCGAGCTCTACCCCGAGATGTCGCAGGGCGAGTTCAGAGCTTTGCACGATAAAATGAAAGGCCTTTTAAAGGTAATACAACACGGCACCCTGCACTACTGATGATCCTGATGCTGCGAATGGCAGTCGAGACCAAGCAATTCTGCTCTAGCTTTGATTTCACTAATATTCACTTCAGTTTAGGAGAAAGGGTTGTGTCTGCGTGATAGTGCATGCTTGTGCCCATCCAAAAATGCACAGCACACAACATGCATACACAAACATAGTCAAAGAACACATAAACACACATTAATGAGAGGCACCGTGAGAATATCTGTTAAAACTCAACTCAGAACATTGCCCGAATGTTTCTCTCCTAAAAGGAGCAGCCGAACGAAGATGTCTTCATGAAAACATCTGTCAAATGAACTGTCTTCCTTTTATGGATGAATGTCTCCATGTTTGGGCTCCCAACATTTAAAGTCAGGACCTACTGATCCAGCTTTCTGTAGTTTCGATGCTATTTCAGTACTTTGGTCTTGGGTTGCTGCCAGTACAAGTGAAGCAATGATAGAGTCAAATGAATTCCTCATTGCCAGGAAGAGACTGATAATTATTCTTTTTTTTTGTACAAGGCAACATAAGGCTAACTGATGTTGGGTGGGGTGGGGTCAGGTCAGCTCCTTAACATTCGACAGCATCTCAGACCACAAGTTCTAAGTTGTGATGCAATTAATGGTCAGGGTTGATATTTTCACTTGGTGAGGAACAGCCACACAACTATCAGCTCATCACTTTCATAACTGCATGATGCCAAAGACAGCAACCCTGGTGCATATAAAGCTACACAACTCATCTTTGTAGGAAATTCTGGTGTCAACAATCAGAGAGGCTGACACATAGTAGGTATGTTTCTAGAATTTTTTAGTGGGTCTCTTGATGCTCTGAATCTGGTTCATTTTGATTTTATTTAGTTAACAGCAGTTTTCATACTGAAACGGCAACGCTTCATGCTTTGATAAAAAGTGTCACTGGATCTCGAGCGCTGAAAGTGAAAATCAATTTCCAATTTGATTGTATGTGCTGTAGACTGTTTAAAGATGCAGCCTTAAAAAACATAACATTTCATACAGTTGTGGTCAGAAGTTCACATACTCTCATCACAGTCATGGTAATTTGGGGCTTGTAATGATTTCTTTGAACAATTTTTTTTCTAGGTTGAAATGATTGTGCATCATATTTATTCACTGACTGTATAAAAAATAAGAATTGGGTGTAAAAGGTTAAATTTAATTTGGATTTTCTCTAATACACACAGAGTCAAAAAGATACATACCAGCTCAAATATATACATATACCCCCACTAATATTTTATTAAATGTCCGTTAGCTTCTGGAATAATTCTGATTGGATATTTGACCACCCTTCTTACCAGAATTGGTAGAGTTAATTTAAATTGGTTGGTTTCTTGGCACAAACTCATCTTTTAAGCATAGTTCACAAATTTTCAGTATGGTTGAGGTTGGGCATTTGGGAAAGCCATTCTGAAAGCACAATGTCAGCCTGCCTTGCCTATTCCAAAACCAGTTTTGGTGTGTGTTTGAGAACATGTCCTGTTGTCCATGTGGCCAGCTGCAAATTTCAGCTGAGCTGGAAGGTGTTGATTTTGGAGCACAGGAGTCTTTGCTCCAAGAGGTTTTTTGTTTTTTTTTACCATGGCAATGTAAAACTTGCAACATTGTAGACTGTTCCAACAGTTCCCAGTTCATGGCAAGCTTGAGCCTTGGTAGTTCCTGGGTTGTTCATAAACATTATAACATATTTCCTCTTTTTCCAGAGTTTGGTAAATTGGTAACACATCCAGATCAATTGTACTTGGATGTAGTTGTTTAAAATGATGATCTTGGACTCTACAATTGTTTAGCAATGGTTCTTGGGATCCCCTGGGAATTCCATTTACACTTCCTTAGACTTTCACATTGGTCAGTCCAGTGAGTGCTGCCATACAAATCCTTGTTATACTGGCAGAGAGAACCTACCTATCAATTAAGAAGTTAATAGGCCTTGACCTTATCAAGTAAAAAAAGTGCAGAACCTCCAGCAATACTTATTAAAGCATCTAAGTGAGTGTATGTATGTATTTGAACCTGTATGTATATTTTTGACCATGTGTGGGTTAGAAAAACTCCAAAGGAAATTCAAACTTGTGCACATAATTCTCTTGGAAAAAGTAATTAAAAATGTATGCCAAAATCATTCTATCCTGGAATAAGAAAAATTGAAGGAAATCATTCAAAATCCAAAATTAACATTGCATGGTGACATGATGAGAATATGTGAACTTCTGATCGCAACATTAATGTCTTATCCCCACTGGACAAATAACACCCTTGATAAAATAGTAATCATACCACCATTACAGTAAGTGCATTAATAGCTTCCCAACAAGTGATGGCATTCTTGACCTGTATTCATTGTCAGAGATTATTTTCAGAGCCTCTGAATATTTGACGTTTTCCAGATGCTCCAAATAAAGTGGAGATTCGGCCTCCTCGTAAAAATTCTTTTTAAACAGACTTATTACTTATAAATTTAAATGTCATTACGTCACTTTTTTTGTTTCCTTATCTATGTTTTTATCAATGGATTTTTGTTTGACTAGTGTCTTTAAAGACATTTAACACATTGTTTTCAGATAAAATAGCTAAATCCTGACTGGACTGTCTTAAATGTTAAAGAATTTAAAACATTTAAAATGTATTATTATTTTTTTAATATTTAAGATAAGGGTGACAAACCATTTACTAATTTTTCCACTGGTTCTGCTCTTTTGTCAATATTGGGCAGCACTAACATGAATATCCTACTCAGTACCTACAATGCCTAAAATAATTGTTGTTTTGTTGTGGGGTTGTTGTTTTTCTGTAAACAAATAAAGTGCCCGTGAAATGTATTTTTCAGGTGAGGTTTGGCCAAACAGGGAAAATACAAATGGCAAAAGTACAGATTGTCTAAATATATAGAAAGACCAAATACACTGCCCAGTTAAAATGCACCCAAAAACCGAGAGTTTATTCTTACTTTGGTTGCATGGGGCTTCCAAATAAATGTGATGGGGAAAATACTGCTTGTATTGTGTACAGTCAAGGTAAAAAGAAAGTACACACTCTTTAAATTCTACATTTATATCAAGTCATAATAAAAATAAACTGGTCCTTAACAAGTCTTAAAATTAAGTAAAGTATTTATTAGAATAGAATAGAATAGAATTCAACTTTATTGTCATGTCACATGTCACAAGTACAAGGCAACGAAATGCAGTTTGCATCCATCCAGAAAGTGCTTTGGCAATAATAGATATATTACAAAAAATATATGTAATATTAGTAGTATTATATAAGTATGAAAGTATTTCTGCTTGCCTTTTCATAAAAGTCACTACACAACACTGCTGTAGCGATATGATTATAAGACTTTAGAGCTCCATGTTTCTGTTGAATCTTCATCTTCCTCATGATCTTTTCTGCATCTCTCAGTCCATCGCCACAGCAGACATGGACCATGCCCAGCTGGAGGCCTTCCTCACAGCTCAGACCAAGAAACATGGTGGTGGTGGCTTGAGCGCTGAACAGGCCGCTGCGCTCTCTCGTTTCTGGAAGAGCCAACGAGTTCGAGTTAAGGAAAGCTTGGTGGCTCAAAGCCGCTGGGAGCCCAGCCTCAGGGGCCTTTCCTGGAGGGTGGATCTCCAGGCAGCAGCCAGCCGACGGGGAACAGCTCACAGTGGCCCAGTCGCCCTGGTGGAGCTTGAGCTCGGCAGAACAGGACAAGTAAGCTGTAGTTCTAGTTTTTTTTCTTTGACACAAACTATCATTCTTCGCTTCCAAGGATGTAGTGAGTTGCTAATTTACATTCACCTGTTTTAATTTTTCCTTTAAAAAACCCCCACTAAAAGTTAAACTTAAATAGAAATTAATCACACAATAAACCAACTGTCACAATTTACTAAAATCAGTTTTTACTGTCTTTAGTTAGGGCACCATGTGCCACCATACTTAAAAATATAAAGCCTCTTAAATGACTTTTCTAATAGTACAATCCCATTAGAAAAAACAAGTTTTATATATGCCAATTAATTATGCTTCAGGTTTTGAGTTTGTGGATGTTTAACAGTATTTTCTCAAAGTAGAGATGGAGCACAAATGATCATATTTTGAAAATTACATTAGCTCAAGGGGAAAACAGTGAGGACTATAATCTGTTACAAAGGACTGAAACAGTATCAAGACACCTTTAGTAGCCTGAAATCATTAGAGATATAAATATAGGCATACTGAGTCTCAGACTCCACACAGAAAGACCCCAGACTGGATTCAAACCCAGGAACTTCTTGCTGTGGGGTATGGTACTAACAACCACTGCACGGCTTCTTTACTGCAGCACTCCACACATTTATGAGTTTATTGCTAGCAGTTCAAATGGACATGGAAGCGCATTTACACAACATAAAGCCAGAGGATAGTCGTGAATTGTTTTGCCCTTTCGATATGGATGGGACTTAACTGGAATCTGTCCAGTAGAGTTTGACAGCAATAGCTTTGTCATTTACTGTTATGCAACATCAACTCTAAATACCCATTTATGATTTGACTGATATCCATTCCATAACTGGTACTGTAACCTCTGGGGTGAAACAGAGAGGCCGTTCTTGAAATAACCACTAAATACCATTAACTATTGCTGAAAGAGCAGATTCCAATGTAGCCATACTGGATAGCTTTAGTGAGCCTCATTCCCATGCGAGGTTTAAATTTACTCTGTGCCCTGAACAGTTTTAGAGCTGAAAAAAGTTCTGTAAAATTGGTAATATTAGCTTACTTTTGTAGTGTATTTAAATGTATATTCAGATTCAGGAGTAGGAGCATTGCCTTCTCCTTGTAAATTTAGGATTACTGTTGGATATTTGCTTTTTAAACAATTCAGTAATGTAATAATAGAAAAAAATCCCCAAATCTATACTGCCACGGGCACAAAGAGACTGTAAAGAATTTAAGTTGGATCATGTTTATGGATTATTTTTTGCCTATGATTGATTGATTTAAACAATTGTTTTTGTGCTTATGACAGACCCAAATGCTTTGTGAAGAAATCCATTTGTCAGTAAAAATCATAGGAAATCACATTCTTGTTGCTATGAGCCCACATGACCAAGGCAGATTAATCGTGTGTGTGTTGTATTGTCTGTCTATATGGCGTAGACATTTTGAGTGTAGTGACCTCCAGTAATTAGCGGTAAGCTCTGGTGTTAATCAGCGATGTCCAGACTACCAGGATTTCTGGTCCTCTGAGTTTCTGCAACATATACATTATATACTGCATGTTTTTACGTGCAGCTATGATTCATCTACCTGCAAGAACAATTACTGTTGTATCATCAAGTACCCTTCTATTCTAGTTCTTGTCACATTTGGCACCAAACTAGGTATGCTATATGTCCCCATGGATGTACAGACTGCGGTCAGATAATTGCTTTAGCACCATAGAAAGCTGATATTAATGTATATAGTTGATGTTGGTGTCATTTCCTATGACTTGCTGTCTGATTTAGAATGCATAATGATCTGACAGGAGGTGGATCAGTCAACCATGGTGTGAATGCCAAAGCCTGCATGACTGTTTTTCATGTATTTTGGATACAGAATGAAACATAGTTTAAGCAGCTGCTGACACTGAGTCTATTGAATTTGGTGTATTTTTTTCTGCAGGTCCCTAAGCCCCTAAGCACAGAGAAAGCAGATCAGCAGACCAGAGCAGTGCATACTCTCAATGTGCACAAAGCCACTGAACTACTGTTCAGCATTATTATTGCCCCATTCAAGTCGATTTAAATGTAGCTAATAAAAGCTCAAAGGCTGAAGAAGTAGGTGAAGGAGACTGGTAACTAGTAAATTTTAATTGCTAAGGTGTCTTTCAAGTCTTGAATCCCAGAAAAGGCCTAATGATAGGATGCTCATCATCCCCTGTTTTTCTTCAGCTTCACATTAGGAATTAAGCCAAAGTTTTTCTATTTTTATCCGCAATACTGAATGATGTGCTGTGAATATTATATTGCTTCTTTCAGTAATTATTTATTGATTAAGAAGTAGGCTGAATCATTGTTTTGGAAAATAATATTTAAATTCTTTTTGGAAGTATCATTAGTTGCTGACCCATTATGTTCAATCCATTCACCGGCCTCTAAAACCTCCGTTCTTTTGTCTTTCTCAGGACTCAGAGTTTGTGTGTCTGGAGTTTGATGAAAACAAAGTGAATCAAGTGTTGAAGAAGATGGCTGACATCCAGGAGAGCATCGACAGAATTGTTCACAGTACTTGAAAGTACTTCCTGAACGTTTATCTCAAACAGCAGAGACAGAAAGATAACTGTGACTGAGAGTCCAATGTTGAGGCATAGTTTTTCCACCTGCTTACAGATCTACCAGAAATGAAAGTGGTGTGTATGTGTACAGATATACACACCACTATCAATTCTAGTAGATAATACTTGTGGTCATCCTCTGAGAATAAGTGCTCATTAAAGAAGAACTATTCCTCTCTTTGCAATATAGTTTGCAAAGCTTTGGGATTCTGGGATTATGAGAAATAAAAAATGCGATGAAACTAAAGTGAACAAAAGCAATGTATTACAATATAATTTTAGATATTGTAAAACTAAATAAAAAGTATCCCACGTGTAATTGTTTTTTTTATTATTATTAAAAGGGACAGAAAGTTATTTTTGTTTTTTGTTACTGCTGTTAGATATTTAAAAATATATATATATTATCTCCTTCAGCATCACCTTTATGGCCGTGGTGTTGGATAAAACTGTATTTAAACTACAGGGTGGGCCATTTCTATGGATACACCGTAATAACATGGGAATGGTTGGTGATATTAAAGTCCTGTTTGTGGCACATTAGTATATGTGAGGGGGCAAACTCCTCAAGATGGGTGGTGACCATGGTGGCCATTTAGAAGTCGGCCATCTTGGATACAACTTTTGTTTTTTCAATAGGGAGAGGGCCATGTGACACATCAAACTTATTGGTAATGTCACAAGAAAAACAATGGTGT